>MEIZ01000226.1:4855-20248 GCA_001723225.1 Globodera ellingtonae | reverse complement strand
TACCATTACCACTGGGACTCAAATGGAACATTTTCAAAATTTCAGTACCGCATTTAAAATGGACAAACAATTTGCCAGAGGCCCAAAATTTAGTACCATTACCACTGGGACTCAAATGGAACTTTTTCAAAATTTCAGTACCGCATTTAAAATGGACAATTCTCCGGCTATCTAAAATCACTAACATTTTCCCAGATACTTGCAAATTAAAAAATATTTTTGCTTTTGCCATACAATGAGCTTTGAAAGTTCACACTCCGATCGTATATCAAAAACTGGACAAATCCATTACGATTCGACTGGTCAAATCAATGCGGCAAAACTTCAACGCATGTTATCCAATGGAACGGAACGTCCATTTAATCCGGAAACCTGTAGACTGCTAATCAAATTGTTCGATTTGAACTGCAGCGGGGTCGTTGAACCTTTCGAGTTCAAACCTCTATGGAATGTAATTTAATTTAGTTTTACCTTTTTGACGTATCCAGGTTATTATTTTAAGTATGTCAACGAATGGTCGCGCGATTTTCAAAAATTTGCACAAAATGAAAACACCGTTGCCTCGTACAGTTAGAAGCTGCGCTATCCAGTTATGGTGGCAAATTATATCAATAATGAAATAACTTAATCACCTGTTAAAGCTTATCGGTTTTCTGGATCTTTTTACGTAATTTTGCTGCGGAAATATGATCGCACAAATACAGGTAGTTTCTGAAAAAAAAATCTCTAGTCAAATAATAATATCAATTCACGGCTGCTTGCATTTTGACGACTTTATGCACCTGGGCATCGTTCTTCAAAAACTAACAACGCCTTTTAGCGACATCGACAAAGATCGTGACGGAAGGATTGGAATTGGTAATATGATCTTGATTTTAAAAATTTTTCGTTTTTCAGGTTTTGAGGAATTCATTGGTATTGTGTTATCTTCAAACCTTTAAAAGGAAGTTTGTTATTTCTCGTTGTCATTTGCCGTTTGGAATAACAATTTATTATTCTCTATTTTTTCATTTTGACGCGTCATTTTAGCGCGCATGTACTCTTTTTGTTGATATCACACATTACTAATKTGTCATAAAAGATTTAGCCAAATTTGTGACCTTCCCTCTTTTCACCAAAGCGAAATGAACAACCTCAAGCGTTTTGAGATCTCCGACTCTGCATTGAAGCGACGTGCTGAGGAAGAATTCCCGCCTCAGGCAAAACAACTGCATGAAGTCGTATACTTCAATTCCCCCGGGCAATTTTATGTCCAGGCTAAGATTGCGGACCTCCAATACAGCCTGTATAAGGTATTGACCGGGGCTGCTTTTTGCTTTAAACATGGCCCATTCTCAAATATAGGCCTGTCCGCTGAGAGCCAAAGGAGGCCTACCTTGCAAACGAAAACTGGACAGCGAGCTGTATTGTGTCTCGTGTGCTCACAGGGCAAAGAAACCGCACGTCAATCTCTACATGCGGGTGGATCTCGAAGACTGCAATGACGCGGAAATAAACCAGCAGACTACAGCGTTTTCGGCCGCTGCCGAACATTTTTTAGGCATAAAAACGGATCAATTTGCCAGTTTAGCAGAGACCAACCCGGAGAAACTTGGAACGCTGCTTCAATCCAAAATCGACCAAACTGTGGCGGTCAAGCTGAACGTTAAGATTGGCATTGAACCTTTGAGCACTTCTCTACCCCAAAACATTTGGCATTTTGTAAAAATTAAGGCAAAGGGCGAACTCGGAGTGCTCGACTGGATCATCATTTCTATGGCGCAAGAAAAAAGTGAGGGTGGCGATGCAGCCGGCGACGACGGAGAAGAGGTTTCCATCGTTGAAGACCGCTCAGGGAAGCGCGCCAAAAAGAATTGATGACAGATGGATTGCTCGTTGGAGTGATGGGAATTTTTTTTACTGGAAACCATCGTCTCGTCGTCATCATTTGCAATGTTAAATGAATAAGATTTTTAAGAAATGTCTTAACGAACACGGTTGTCAGCAACAAACTGACATGTTTATCGACTAATTAGTTGGCCGCATTGTCGCTAACTTTTGTTCCAGAATTCGTCAACAGCATCTTTTCCATTTCCAAAATGAAACGTGTGGCCGATACTGGAAAAAATCCGACGTCACCAGCATTGCCACCCGATGGAAGCTCAACACCGGTGACGCGCAACAACAAATTCGGACGATGGGACTTCCGGTCAATGGCGCACTTTGAGCATTATTCTTCAGGCGAGATGGACGAATATGAAGCGCAACTGCAACAACAACGCCGCCAAATCGGAGGCTGTGGTCAAGCGGTGGGAACTGCTGCTTCGCAGAGAGACGGCGGCGCCGTTCGACGCACTGTAGATGAGGAGGAGGACGAGACCGACCACCACAACATCAGCCAAGACAACGACCCACCGCCACCGCTATTTGAGGAGAAACAACATTACGTGCACAAGATGGAGCGCTTTGCGCTGCAGCGACACGTCACGGAGTTTGTGCTGAACGGGCAAAATGCCGAGCCGGATGAAGCGCTTCGAGAAGCACTGGATCGTATCATCGAAAGAGCCGTTCAAAACACTGAGCGCGAGAGCGAGCGCCGAGTGACCAAGCTGGGCATTTTATTGGATGGTAAAGGTAAGAAAAGACCAATTTTGGTGACTTTATTAAATTTTATATGCTTATTCAATAGATCTTAGCGACCCAATCGTCATGCCGATCCGGCCTCAGGAGCAAAACAGTGCAGATGCGTTGATGGCCGAACTTGACAAGTTGGGTCAAAGTGACGGTGACGAAGATGTGCATGGAGGCGGCCAGAGCAAGCGCTCGTTGTTGCTCAGCGAGCCGGTGCAAATCATCGTCACCTGCATAGCGCCCCCTACCGGAGCAGCACCGCGATTTCATCATTACCAGCACTGGGGGTACGATGAGCGGCATCGGATTCGCATTCGAAACAGAGGCGATTCTTTCTGTATGTTTTACGCGTTGGTCGCCGCCAGAGCCTGCAGTGACCAAGCGTGGCTGAAATTGAGGCAGCAGACAGACAACGCTGTTGTTGCTCGGCAGCTTCAAGTTGGGGAAAAAATATTGCGTAGATTGTGAGTGCACCTACACAGTGGATGTTAAACATACAATGACTTGTAAAAGTCGCTGTCCTCAATGCGCTAAAGGTTTGCTTTTTGCTTGTAGTACATTAATCAGCAAACAATTTCAAGTTGGCCCACAACAGCCGTGCGTTAGGGATCCAGGGGTTAAAATTCAATGCCAGCAATGCAACCGCTTCTTTTTCTCCCAGTCGTGTTTCGACACGCACCTGCAAGGACAAACTTGCAGTTTGCTTAAACGATGTCCTGCTTGCAGTCGTACTTATCAGTATGATGCCAAACGCCCACACAAATGCTATACGAGTTATTGTGGACGTTGCAAGGTTTTTGAGATCAATAATTCAATGCTAATGAATTAATGATTTAAGGTTTATCATGAAAAAGAAGCCGGCTGCTTCATCAAAAAGGTCTCTGTTCCGCGAGAGCGACAAAAGTACCGCATTCTATGCTGGGACACGGAAACTCGACTGGAGGCGTTGGAGGCAGGACAACAAAGGCACAAGGTCAACCATCTTTCAGCGCAAATCACATGCACCGAATGCTGTGACTCTCCAACTGGCGATCCCCAGAATTGTGAAATATGCATGACTGACGAAGGAGAAATGTGTCGAGCAAAGGATTGGTCGGTATTTTTAATTTTTTAAAAAAGTAGTTTCAACTGTGTTACTGTAGGAGTGAGGCAGCTGGAGACGATCCGCTTGTGGACTTTGTCGAATGGATTCTTAGGGCGTGGAGCAACAAATATAAGACATACCTTTGGGTAACTTTTTGTCGCCAGCAGATTTTCAATTGCTTTAAACAGGCACACAACGCATCCCGCTTTGATGGGCATTTTGTCTTAAAATATTTGGGCGAGACACGGAGACGCCCTGACGTTGTGATGAACGGGCTTAAAATTTTTGAATTCCGCCTGCAGCACAGTCGACTACATTCTCTGCTCACGTGGCGAGATTCTTGTTTGCTGATGCCCGTACGCCTTGAGGACTTGCCCAGAACCTTCAATTTAGACTGCGCTGATAAACCCTTTTTCCCATACGCGTTCAACTGTCGGTCAGTTTTTGAATGCGTAATTCGTTAATACATAATCTGCTCTCCATTAAGTGACAATTATAATGTGAGATTGGCGGAATTGCCGGACAAGGACGACTACTGTCACGGCTCAATGAAAAAGGACAAATTTGAGAAATTTGAGAAATGGTAAGCCAAGAACACATTATTTATTGCACATTAAGTAACGTGTGGCAAACTCAGGTACGTCGAAAATAAAGCGACTCCATTCTTTCTGCCTGATGAGCTGCGTGCGTATTGCCAAAACGACACCGAAATTCTGCTGAAGGCGATTGTCCGTTTTCGACATATTTTGATGCGCGATGTGACCAGCGGTTTTGATGTTCTGCCACTGAGTTGCACAATAGCAAGGTGAGTTGACTCTTCTTTATTTTTTAATTTGTAGTGTTTCAACTTTAAGTGTCTGCATGAACATCTTCAAAGGCCAGTTTTTGAAGGAAAAACAGCTGGCAATAGTGCCAGAAAGGGGGTATGAACGCAACGATCGTGCCAGCGTGTTTGCAATCAAATATTTGGACTGGCGCGCGAAAAATGACGGAGTGGACATTCAGCATGCCGGCAACGGGCTAGAAAAACGCTGGAAGCAATTCAAATTAGACGGTTGGATTGAAGAGCAGAATCGGTGCATTGAAGTTTTGGGCTGCTATTGGCACGGATGCGCGCGCTGTTTCGACCCCGACGATAAGCTGGTGGATGAGAAAACGTGCCGGGAGCTGAACGAAGATACGCTGGTTCGTTTGCTGCAGCTCCGTGAACCTGACAACGACGGCCAAATCATGGATGTTGAAGAGATTTGGGAGTGTGAAATCAACGCACAGCTTGCAGCCAACGCAGAAATGCGCGCTTTTTTTGCCGATTTGGGCATAGAGCGTGGACCAATAGATCCGCGGCAGGCATACTTCGGAGGACGGACGGGCCCGTTGAAGCTGTTTGCCGAGCCCAAAAAGGATGATATCGGTGTACGATATAATAAGCCTATACCCGTGGGTGAACTACGCCAGCGACTACCCCGTGGGAATTCCGACCATCATCCATCCGAAGCAAGATGAAATGTGCGTCAACTGGACCCGTGCTGAGCACTTGCAGTATCGAGGCATATATCGCGTACGTGTTATTCCCCCAAGYGGGCTTCGAATCCCGGTGTTACCGGTCAAAATTGACGAACGGCTTCTGTTTTGCTGCTGCCATCATTGCGCGTCTACATTCCGCAAAACYAACACTCGTCGCTTGCACAAATGTCTCCACACTGAAGAGCAACGAGCCTTTACGGGAAACTATACGCATATTGAGCTGGAAAGAGCGCTGCAGCATGGATACAAAGTTGARCGGTTTTGGAGAGCGTGGCACTATGAGGAATGGTAAATTAAGAATTGCTTGCTTTCAAAACCAGTCTGCCATTCTAGGAGCGACCAAATATTCAAGGAATATGTTCGTCTGCTAATCAAGCTTAAAGCAAGTGAACTTTTTAATTACAAAAAAAAACAAATTTTGCATTCTCAGATTGAGTCGAGTAGATTTCCGGACGGCATTAGCACTGTTGAGCAGAAGCAGCATTATGCCGACGAGTATAGGCGAATTTATTCCGTCAATCTGGACCCGGAGCGCATCAGCAAAAATCCTGGGCTCCGATTTATTGCCAAACTGATGCTGAACCTGTCTCTTATACACATCTAGATGTGTATAAGAGACAGTTCCGTCAATCTGGACCCGGAGCGCATCAGCAAAAATCCTGGGCTCCGATTTATTGCCAAACTGATGCTGAACAGCCTTTGGTAATTGTTGATTATTCTTGTTGACAAAAGCGGTTGCAATTTTCTCTCCTTTTGATCCTCCCCCCCCCATTCTTCTAATTCGTTAAGGACACGGACAGTGTTGTGGTTCTACACAAGCGAGATCGAGAACCACTTCAAACTGGTGAATTTTTAGGTCAAATGAGCGAGGAATATGTCGACTTTGACATCAAAACATTCATTTGCGGAGGTAATGGGCGTGCATGTGTGTAACCCGATGTATTGACAATTATTTAATGCTTAAGGTGCAAAACAATACGGGTTTCGCATGCTCAACAAGAAGACTGGCCTGAATGAATACGTCCAAAAAATACGAGGCATCACATTCGACGTAAACAACAACAAAGCACTACAATTTGACCGCTTCGCCCAAAAAGTGATCAACTACGGTCAAGARGACGACCCACCGGCTGTTTTTTCCTACAAAAAAATCATGCCTACACGCGACAGCAAGATTGTGACACGAGAGCAGCGTAAACGCTACCTCCCAATATGCCAGAAAGGCATTATTGATGCCCAATATAATGTGTTTCCCTTTGGCTATGCGTGATCTGATTTTATAAATTAATTCACGTTTCAAGTCCGTAATTTATTGACGTGATGTCAGCGCATCAATATGATACTGATGATCGTAATTTGAGACACCGTGTTTTTTGCCCTTCTGCAGATAATAGACGACGTTAAAAAATGTCAGACGACAAAAAGACGATGGAGAGCACTGGCGGCGAAGACAAGAGCAGCAGCAGCAGCAACGAGACAGGCCGAAAAAGAGCGTATCCGCTGATGTCCAAACATGCGCAAGAAGCTTGGTCATAGAGAGCAACTGAGGTTAATCGATTAATATTTTTTAATAAAGGGTGTCAACGCTGGATGCCCTTGAGAGCAAATATGCTCGAATGGAGCGAGAATTAGGGGCGGACAGCGACGGTTCTGACGTCATCGATTTCTTTGAGGACACTGTCGAGGAAATTGCAGAAAAGTAAATTAATTTACCTATTTTACTATCTATTTTGTCAGGATTGAGCGGTCGGAAGCAAAGGTCAGAAAATGGGAAGAAGCTGAGGAGGCCAAGCTTAAAGCGGATGCTGGAGAAGATAAAACATCATCATCATCCTCTGAAGAAGACGATGACGATGATGATAAACCAACATCAACCGCTCACCTGAAGGACTAGAAGCAAATGGATAATGTGGCCCAAGGGATGGCCAAAGGAGTGTCTAGCCTTTTGAAAAATCAATAAAAACAAATGATAAGGTTCTCTTTATTCTTCACACAATAATAATTCGTTTAACAAATCTTGTTGATCAAAAAAATAAATGTGCTAACACTCTCGCAATGGCAATTCAACATCAGAAACAACTTGAAGCAGTTCAATTGGGAAAAAGTCGCGATGGCGGTTGCCACCGACTTGAACAACACAGGGTAGAGTGGGGAACTTTAGTGTGGTACGATGACGTGTGTTCACGTGCTGTTCCACGGTGATTGCTAGGTATCCGCGGTACGCAAACATACGATTGGCTCCGTAGCGAGACAGTGTGTCAGGAGTAACATTAACATTCTGCTTGAGGTGAACAGTTTCCAGCGTAAGGCTGTTTAAAAAACGCAAGTTTTCGTCTTTTCTTTTTTGAAGCATCTTTGGTAGCCCGATTGGCCCACACTTGTTGAAGCGGCAGAGAACTCTCACCAAATTTCGCGCTCGTCTTCCTTCCAGAAGTTGTATTGATCCAGCTCGTCCACAATCAGATGGTTGCTGCTGCTGCTCTGTCGTCCGCAGCGTGATAGACATTGTGGCGAGTCGCCCGGACAGACCCTCAGGTCCTTCAGCTCCACATAAAGAGGCTCGCTCCTAAAATAAACATCTGAAAATTTAATAAATTAACTAAATACATACCACAGGATCCCCTCCGTTTGACAAAATGAGAATTGGKTGACTAAGAGACTAATTATGTTATAATGTTTAAATAATTTAATTTTTGAATGCAAATATTTCTTAATATTTCTTTGCAAAAAAATCTGTACATAAAATAAATAATTTAAATCATAAAACACAATTCTTGACCTCCCGCTCAAGCGGGATGCCATTTACCACATAATCGTTGAGTTGATGTTACAAAATGTTTTTAACTATATATTCAAACGTAAAAGTGTACTATTTAAACTTATGAAAAGGAAAATATTTAAAAATAAAATTTTAATGAATGTTTATATAATTATTTACAAAAACACAAACTGGACAAAAAGTAAATAATAATCAACATGTTTAACAAGAAATGGGCACATTCTTGGACTGGCTCAATCAAGAAAAAGCCAAAATCGTCGCAGCAAATGAAATGAACCACGTGATCAAAATATAAAACATAATAATCAATGCTGGAGGATTCTGCCGTGCGGCCCAAAAACGATGGCGAAAATACGACTCAAGAACAAGGGATTACGGCTGACATAAAACAAAAGGATTGCGATTTGAAAGAATTATCAATAAAAACAATTTAAACAGTTTCGCGTTTGGATTTTGTTGTATCAATTTATTTCAGATTTTAATGTTTAGATTTTTTGTAGTTTACAGTATAAAATATCATATAAAATAAATAAAAGAAATTAATATTAACATGATTTTTTTAAATTTATTTTTTATTTTTTGAAAAAAAAATTAAGTTTTGATGCTAAGTTGGTAAAATAATTTATTTTATTTTATCAAAATTTTTTATTTCATTGTAATTATTAAACAATTACTGATCAGATTGGTGTGCTGTAACAATTGATTTTGCGATGTGTGTGACTCCCATCTAATTAGGATGTGGAAACACGAATGGAATTTTTTTTAATGATTTGCCTTCAAAGTAAATGATTGCTTTCACAAAATCAAAAGTTTTATCTTTATATTGTATGCTTTTTAGTTATTGCTTGTGATTCGTAGGCTAATATTTATTCTGAGTGCCGGCGCAATTCAAACATTTAAAAAATATAGATCTATTTCATCTCAAAATTTGTAATTTTTAATTATGCAATACTCAATCATAATCTGTTGGCATTTTATATTTATTTATATTTTTTGCATTCGCCAAAATTATATTAAAACATATTGGGCGTCTGTTAAAAATGTTGAAAGTCTTTTATTTTTTATGAGCAATTTTTATTATCAATGTTTGTTGAGTACTTTTTATTTTACATAAATTATTTGTTGTTTTTACATAAATTAATAGGTTCGTCAAATAAATCCATTTTTATTTGTAATTTTTTTTTGTTTTAGTTTTAATTATGTATTATTGCTGTAGAATTTGGGGTGCCGCAGTCTTTATTGTGATAAGGGTATGTGCTGTTTTTTAATTTGTTTGCTTTAGAAGAATAGAATTTACCTCGGTTTTTTATATGAAAATTGATCTTTATATTTTGGAACAGTTCTCTGTTGTAAGGTAAATAATAGCTTATTTAGCTGAATTTTAATATTTTATTTTTCTTATAAGCGCTGCTATTGCTGGGTTGGAGTTCGTTTTCTTCTTCGAGTTACATCGGTTCCGGGGTTATATCTTTCATAGTATTTATTTCGGTTTTATACTCTTTTTGAGCATTTATTTTTCTTTTTAATTCGTGAACACATGTATTTTTACAGACTAATGATTTGTTATTATTTTCAATAAGCCGTTGTTATCTTCCCGTTTTACTTTTATTTAATCATATTTACTATGAACAAAATTTTATGTTTGCTTCGAACACTGGGGCCACTTCGCTCTGACATACATCGCGACTTACAAGTGGGCATCCCGTTTATTATTGATATAAAGCGTTTTTTTTTTAAACTTTTATTTATCGGCCTTTGGCTCTAATATAATTTTTAGAAATCTTTAAATGCTTTTTTATATTAGCCTAATTATTAAGCCAGAGCTTTCTCACAACGAGGCGGTTCATCCGAGCCAATCCACTTTTAAACTGTTTACAAAATTTATAGTTCTCGTCTCAAGGTGTGTGTCTAGCAAATGCCGATTTGTGTGTAAATATATTGAAAGGATTAATATTAGAGATTATTAATTTATTTTTTAATCACATATAGATTCGTTGTTTTAACTAAAATATTGTCAAAATTTTTATTATTTTTCTTAATTTTTATTTATATATTTAAAAAAATGTTGTTTAAATTACAAAGACTTTATTTTACTAATTCTCGACATTTTCGGTTGCATACTCTATCGAAATGCATTTTAATAATTTATTTAATAGTTATCTCTTATTCATTTTTTACAATTTTTTTTTATTTTGTATTAAATACAATAAATACCATATTTTATGCAAAAGAAAAAAATCAAACTCATGCGAGATCAATGTACATATTTCAAGATTAAATTTTTAATATTTTTTTGGCAAAAGTCGATTTATTGTATGACACTCTGCATCAACTGTATTTGCTCTAATCTAATTATTTTTATTTTTAATTAAGTCTTAGTTTTTTCAGCCTTGAGCGGCTACTGCTGTTTATTTAATTTCTGTGCTTTGATGATGGCTTGATGATATAAATTTTAGTTGCATTGAATCGGTTTAATATTTTAGCTTAACTTATTTAATTTGTTTTATTTTTGAACACGTAAATATGTTTGTACGAAAACCTTTAAATATTACATAATAAATAAATCTTAAGCTCCTTTTCTAAATTAATACTGAAACACCAATTTCTTAAAATTTAGAAGTTAAAAACATAAATTCAAAAACAAATGCAGTATTTAAATCGCTGGTAAGCATAAATTGAGAACAAAGGGTGCGTGTGGTTGGTCTTGGCTACAACAAATAATTCGAATTTGTAAGTTAAATTCAAAGTAACTATTGTATTTTAAAAAACTGTATTTCCAATTAAGTAATGTTAATATGAACGTAATTTTCAAAAAACGTTGAGGGTTGTTTTGGTTTGGTTGCGTACAAATCGAACGCCGTGTATAAAGACGTAATTTATAGCCGCCTAAATTTTAATATCATATAATCTTATAATTTATAATCAAACGTGTCTGCATCATCAGCAAATTATGCGTTATGACGTTATTAATACTTATTTACATAAGATTAATAATTCCTTTAATTCTTAATTTCGAAACAATTATTTTGTTGGAAAATAAAAGCTATTTAATTTTTACCGCTCATTTTTAATGAATTTTTGAAATAAATCAATAGACCAATTAATAAGAATAAAATTTTTTTGAAAATATTGCATTTTCGGTCTTTTTTATTTAATAATCAATTTTTGTATGCTTCCGCAACTCAAACCGATACCGCTACGTCGTTCCGTTTTGTTGAGCCATGCAAATGAAATAAACATAAACAACGTTTTTAAATTAAAATCATAATGAAGAACTTATAACATATTAATGCCTTTACAACAATAGTACACTTTGATATATGTGTTAATAACAATTAAAGGCTTCAAATCATAATTATTTTTTTGATTAATTAATTTATAATTAATGCAAGACGCTTTATTTATAGCAATTTTTTTATTTTCCTTTTGACGATGACTAACCAGTGAGCCATGCCGGCACGAGTGGGGGGATTTTATTCTGTGTTCCTGTGATAACATTTCCATATTATGTTTTATTTCATTTCCAGTGAATGATTCCAATGTGCAGTTTCTTGACTTTTTTATATTTTTCTTTAGGTTAATTCTAACTTTTTTCAAAATAAATTTGTTGGTTTTTTTCGCTTTTTTATACATTTTTGTAAATCGACCCAATTATATTTTTCAAAATGAGTTTTTAGTATATGTTTTGAATTATTCAATGAGAAGAAATATAAAATTTTGTTATATTATATTGGCTTAAATATGTGGGATTCTTAATTTCTCGTGGTATATACCTAATCCACAACATCGATCCAAATTTGGGATCTTCGGATCTGCTTTAAGGAGCTGTCTGTCTGATCAATATAGTGCAGTTTTTTTATCAGGATCAAAAGTTGACTGTTTATGAATTTTATGGATTTTGCATCTGTGGATGTTCGGAATTTTGTCCAGGAAGCCATTTGAAGATATAGAAAATGATAGTTTATGGAATATGAAAGAATAATCAAGTGAAATCTTCGCATACCAATCGTTTAACTTTTAGTTTTAAAAGAATTTTAAGTTATGGTAAAATAATCTTTAAATGAATTTGTTCTCTTGCATTTTCTTCAGCTCATTTGCAGATTTTCTTTTAGTTACGATTAAAGACATCAAAAACTATTAATATTTTAAAATAATAAAATATATTACAATAAATAAGAAAATATTTTTAATTTTTTATGAAAAAAATGGGTGGGGACCAACAAAACTTTTACCGGAATGTTTTCAGACACCTCGTTGTCGCTAAAATTGAAAAGTGGTTTTATTACTATTATTATCTTAAAATTTTTTTTTAACAATAAATTTATATGGTTAACGCTGGTATATTTAATGGTGAAAATCAGCAACGCTTGGCCCTTCAGCTATAGTTCCTTTTATTCATTTTAAAGGAAATTTATGGTACAACAAAAGCATTCGGCGGTCATGTTGAAAGGGCACGCGGATGCGGATAAAAAGTATTTTCTGAAAATGATTTTTTCTTATTAAAAAAAGAATCGGTAATTAGTGGCACGTTGAACATTCATTTGCTCTTAACTGAAAATCTACGCTTTCATACTTGAAGCTTGCCGGATTTTGTCTTGTTGCAAAGGTTTTGAGTATAACGTCTTAAGCTAAAAAATGATTTTTTTGTATATTTTTTATTTACTTAATAATCGTTGTTGATTTCACGAAATAAGCGACTGAATTTTCTGGGCCGATTACGGTCCAAACAGTCGCTTTATTTTGCACGTCACGGACAGCATCTGTTATGATGAGCGCCAACTTTAAGTTAAATTAAAATAATTGTGATGATAATCAAAATAAAATTATTTTTTAATTGTATTTTTAACAGAAATAATTGCATACATTATTGTTTCGACGATCTGTATAGATTGCCGGAAGCGTGATCTTTGAGTTCTCATTGAGCATTGCAATAGTTTTAAACTTTACACAAATGTCTCAAAACTACTTTTGTCAAATTTCGATATTTCGCTTTTGAAAAAAAAATCATTTTGGAGCGCCGACCGGATTACTTTGGCTTTTTTAATATATATTTTTTACGTTAAGCTTTAATGGTAATTTTTATAATTTAATGAAATTTTTTCCTTTATTTTTTGTCATTTTAATTACTTTGAGTAAGGGACTAATTAAGCAAAACGAACATTTTGTTCTGAAGCAAAAGACATTTCCAAAGTCTATAACTTATTTTGATAATTAAAAAACGTTATCAATCAATTTATAGTGGAAATGTAAGCTAATTGCGGCAAAATATAAATATATTGCAATATTATTTCATTATTAAATCATTTAAAGGTAATCTTTATTACTTATTAGTTATAATTAGAGACCGGATTTTTAGGGACTAAAAAACGTGAAATAGGGAAATATAATAGGGACTAAAAAGCCCAAAAAGTACAAAATATGGACTAAAAATATTACATAAAAATCATTTCTGCGATGGGAAAAAATCAATTTGTTTTGACAATTATTATTGGTTTAATTCACTTGGTCCAAAAGAAGAAGTCTTAAAATTTATCTTATCTTTTTACTTCGTTAATCCATCTATGCAATTTTTCCCGCCTACAAAGTTACTCATGTTTGCCTTATTCATATAACTTTTATTGATCCTACTTTTAGATAAATTTGTTTTTATTTCACTTGTAATACAGTAAATTTGATTTTTTTTTTCTATTTACTATAATAGACATCAATATTATTATTGAAAATTGATTTTGTCGGTGCTTCTGTTTTTAAATTAAAATTGTAGTCTGTTATGAATTTAAATTTCTTACCTTAACGAACATCTGCGCATGGTTCAATACTTACGTTTAATTTTATCATGTATTTTAAATAATTATATTTGAGAAGAAATTTGACATTTCTTGGACTTTGCCAATAACTTCGGGCCCAAGTTAGCATATGCAAGTCTGTTGAAGCATTTACTCCGTCTTCAAACGACATCCTTAAATTTTAGTATATAAAGAATTCAGCATTTTTTAATAAACATGTATTTAAATATTGAAAAAATCACAATTTTTCTGCACCTTTGACAAACTTCAATTTTAAAGGTAATTCTTATCGTAATTTAAGTGTCATTGTTACACATATTAAATTCTGGATAAATTTAAATAACTGGTTTTGCACTCTTTTTAAGTATATTTATTCTCAGCGGTAAGTGTGTTTTTCACATTTATAAAAGTAATGCAACTTTCTCATTTATAATTAATATCGTTTAAAATTTAAAATGCAATTTTTTAAGCCTTGATCGATGGGAGCATCCTTTTGGAGTGAATTCGCAAACGTTTCCTTGACCGTGCCAAGATATCTTGCCATATCATAACTTTATAATCCAATTAAAAGAACTTTGGCTTTTAGTTTTGGATTGGTATGTACAAAATTGATGAAGGTTGTTCCTACTTTAGCATTGGTCATGAAACCATTTATTATTTGAAACATAACAATTCGAAAGCTTAGGAGGAGGAGAAGCTATTAGTAAGCAAAAGCTAAGCTATTGACCAAATCATAAAAAAGCTTTGTCCAGAAAAACGTTTTTTGGCCACAACTTATTTGAGACTTGTCCTATAGCTTAGCTTTTGCGTTTAAAAGCTTCTACCCATTGCATGCTTTCGAATGATATCAAAAATTTCTTGATTTGGTTAGCTTTGGAAGAACTTATAACAAAGAAACTTTTAAAAAGCGTCCCATTTGTCTTTTTTACGAAACGACCCAGCACGAATTTAGGGTAACTCAACTTAACTGAAATAATTAATTGAATTATTCAAATTTAGTATGCTCTTGTACGTTGCACTTTCATCTCGTAGATTTCAATTGATTGCTATATTCTGTTATTTTGAATTGTGCAAAAATAATTTTAATGATATTTGACTGTAATCATTCGCTGCTTTGGACAAAAAAACTTTTTGAATATTTAAAACTACAAAAAATAATTCTCCAAATTAAAAATAAAGCATTAATGCTAAAGAGAAAATAAAGTAATTTTTATTTATTACAATATAGAACAAAAATAAATGGTGAGCCAGCATCTGGAAAATTATTTTAAGCATAACAAAATATCAAACCAATATATTTTGAGATACTAAATTAAGTAGAGTCCGGACCAAAACCCAAAACCAAAACATTTTTGGGTTGTTTTGTACAAAATTTTTTACCAATATTATTGGCCAAATTTTGTTTGGGTCAAATTGGAAAAAAACCAAAAGAAACCAAAACCAAAATAAACCCAATATTATTGACCAAATTTTGTTTGGTCCATGCCCATTTTTGTACAAAACTTTTGGGTGTCTTCCAGTTGAATTTACACCCCTAAAGATGACATCTTTGAGTGACAATTTCAATCATTTTAACAGGAACGCCCCAAGAAATTGATGGCTTAGTGGTT
>MEIZ01000225.1:95084-113941 GCA_001723225.1 Globodera ellingtonae | reverse complement strand
ATTGAAAGTTCAAAAGTATGTATTATTTTAATTTAGTTTCTTATTTTATTTTTTTGTTTTTAGAATAAATTTTATAATTGCGCATAGTTGATATTCAGAGTCCTAAGCATTCAAATTTTATTGCAACAAGAATACACAGAATGGCTGGATTTCGTTTCAAAAAATACAAGCTGTTATTTATAATATTCTAGTTAAATGGTTCTTGTTTTTTATCATTATTATGTAAACTCCATTTTTTAATTGTAAAATAATTGCGATTAACGGTGGTATATTTATTATTACGCTAATCTTGAATAACTTTTTCATTTCCCAAATAAACAGTGGCAACTCAATGCCCGCCCATGCGTCAGATTCGTCCAACCATGGCGAATGGTAGTCGGAACACATAATGATAATTATTGATTTAATTATATTGTGTATATCAATGTATTTCGTTTGAGTGGTTTTTTGAATTATTTGGTTGTTAGAACCCCATTCACAAAAGTAGTAATGTGTGGCAGATAATTAATTATTTATATTTGTGATGGATCTCTTGGAAGTAGACTTTTTATATGATATTTTTCGATTTTTGTTTATTAATTATAAGTAATATGAATTAGTCAACGCTTAGTTAAAATGTATAATTATGTAGGGAGCAGATAGTTTTAGGCTTTTAATAGTTTATTTAAGTATACCTTTTGGTTCCGAGGATAGGTGTTCCGGGCTATGGGTGAGAAAAATATTTTAAAAGGTTAGTGGGTTTTTAGATCGTGTTTATTATTATTATTATTATTGTTTTTGAAACTTAACGGTGCGTATATTATTTTTAACGCACGATACATACGATAGATAGACTATTTCGATTTATCATTGCTCTTAAACTTCTGCAAAAAACAATTTTGTGAAACACAAACGACCCCACTACATATTACACATTTTTTATTGATTTTTTAAATAATAATATTATTGTTTTCATAGTTTTCTATTTAATTACACTGCACAACCCCTTGGGATTATCAACACTCACAATCAAATCAAAACAACGCATTATTGAAAGCAATAATAATAAATCATAACTGTGTGTGGTTGACTTGCGGCGCTTCATATGCACTCAAGTATGTGGAAACCAAATTGATAATAATATTATTATGATTTGAATCTCGTCGGCAACTGTTGTCGTAATTCAATGGTGTATCTGTCACCATAAAGCAATGAAGTAGAATTGCTGAATTAACCTGTTTTAAATATTTTAAAAAGTTTACATCGGACTTTTTCTTTCGTTCTTGGACGGGTCGTGTGCATTTATTCTAGATTTATTATTATAGTCTTTTAGATGGTTTATGAGATTATGTTGTTTTGTTTTTAATATAGTTATGAAGCAAATAAAAAGTTACTAATTTTTATGTATAAGTTTAAAATTTTATTAATATTCTTTGAGTTCGTAAAGTCTAAAATTCAGTATGATATTTAGATTTTAATATATTTTAATTTATATTTAAGTTTCTTACTTTTTGTTTGCTATGAAATATTAATTAATTATGCGCTTGTATAGTAATATGGTATTCAACAGGAAAGTTTTTGAGTCCCATTTTCATATGTTCATTTTAATATAACATATTAATATTACATGACACGTGTCTACATAGACTAAACAAGTCATATTAATCTCCTCAAATTTTTGTTGCTTCATTTATGATTTAAATAGCATAAAATAATATTGTAGATTTAATATTCAATTTATATTTGATTGTATTTAACTTAAATATTTAAAATTATTGTATTTCACTGGGTGGCACGTATTGCACTTTTAAAATAAATCTCTCAAATTTAGGAATATTAAAATGGGTTGAGTAACTTTTGTTATTTGACCATTTAGCAACCTTAATAATAATATCAACAAACAATTGAACTGTGTGGCCACATACCTGACTCTGCACTAAAAGGCGACAGCATAGCTACGAACAATTATAACTACAAATGATAGAATGTTTAAACTTTTGCTTTTATTATGTTTCACGACAAATTGCAAAGATACCATTTGAATGAAATTAAATGTATTAAAATTAGTAATATTGCGACATAATTTCGAAGCTTTATAATAAATAAAATATTTGGAAACGCATAAATTTGTATCAAAAAGAACTTGAGTGCGATTGGGTATAAAATGGTCATTCTATAAAAGTAAAATACTTTAATACAGAATTCAAAATAGTAGTTAGTTAAAGTAAAATTGCTTGTTGAATACATTATAAAATCTATGCCGCAATTTTATGAAAGATATAAAGTAAAAAAAATGTCGGTAGCAAATAGCTATAAACAAATCTAGAAAAAAGAGGGAAAAAGATATTAAAAAAATCTAAAACAATTACATCAAAAAATAATAATAAAAGTCACACAAAAAGAAAAAAATGTACACGCCAGCTGCGGAAATATTTGAGCTCACGGTCTACCGCCTTTTTACGAACATCTTTTCGAATTATTTCGAAACGACATGAATCAGCCGCTCTAAATATAAATTCATAAAATGTGTAATAAAAAAATAAGTCATTCAATTTTTGAATTAGTAAAAAGCATTTAAAGTAGTTATGTTGCATTAACTAAACATATAATTAAATTACAAAAAATATATCTAAATTTTGTAAACTCAATTAGTCTCTAATTAATTTCAAAAAATCAACAATAAAAAAATGGTGTTACCATCGAAAAAAATATTTTTCATTAAATAAGAAAGATTTTAATTTGCAATTAATTTTCTAAGCTTTATAAATTTTCATGTTTTAGTGACAAATTATGCCCAAAAATAAACCCGATGTATTTGTGCATTAAAATCCTGGTTTTAGAACAAGCTTCTTTCTACTGAAGAAACTCTGATTTGATAGAACCAACTGAGCGAATTCTTTGGTTTTCATTTTGACGGCGAAAAATGAAAAACTTGTATTAAGTAGATTTATTCGATCGGCTTTAAGCAAGTTTTTTAAAAATAATATGAATAATACAAATTTGCTTTAATGACAGTATTTAAAAAAGTAGCCAATCAAAGTTTAATTTTTTAATAGAACAAACTAATATTTTCTCAAATATTTTAAAATGTATTATTTCACAAAATATATAATATTAAAAAAATTAAAAACTGACACTGACAAAATTATAACAAAAGAATTTTTTTGGAGCTAATAATAAACCGCTAAAAATGTTGTAATAAAGTGACTCTCGTAAAGTTAGCGGACTCCGCCCTTGCGATGGCAAGGATGTATAAAATCTTGCCCGCTGCCAGGCGAAAGGCCACTAAAAGGGCAGGTTGCGCAAACAGCTCATGCGCAACAATTAATAATAAATTAATTAATTTAATCTTCATTTATTCTTCCAATAAAAAATTTAAAAAAATATATATTTAAAATTAAAAATTTATTCCAAAATAAAATTTATTCAATGTTTTTTTATTAATAGCAGAGAACCGCAATCAACCAGCTTATAAAACTCAACGAAAATTTTAAATTTAAAATTTCTCTTATTGTAATCGAATTAAAAACAAAAAATTTTTAAATAAAAAAACAGGATTAATGAGTCTAATGAATTTTTTAACTTAAAATAATTTAATATTCTCTTATTGCAATCGTAATTTTATTATAATTTTGAATTTTATGTTTATTGTGATTAAAAATTAAATCAAAAAATCATCAATATTCAAAATAAACAATTAACCAAAACCAATAATCAATTATCTGCCGCGCCATTTTAGTCCCCCGCGCCAAGCTTTTCGCTGGATATTATTAATGCCTTTAAATATTTTTAAATGCAATAAATTTATCGCCACTAAAAGAAGTAAAACTAAAAATATAATAATTCTTCCACAAATGAAAATGCTTCACTTAAAATATTATAAATCAAAAATACGCGCTTTAAACCGCTTTTCTATAAAGTTTAAGTCAATAAAAAATTGATGCAAAAATTTTATTGCTTAAAAAATGACAATTGAAGAAAATCAAAATATTAACTGAATAAAATAATTTAATACTATTGTATGTTTCAACAAAAAATATAAAATCCATTAGCCAAAAGTTCAACCATTTAATGATCATTTTAAATTCAATATTATTTGTTGTTGAAATAAAATTTAATGAATGAAACATAATTGGAAAAAATAAAATTATTTATAACACCATATAAAGTGAGCAATCCAAAATTGTTAGATAACAAGCAAAAGTTGAAAACAACGTATTAAATTATTCCTTATAATAAGGCTGCTGCGTATTTGTTGTGTATTGATTTGATTATTTATGCATTTAACGATAATATGATATAAAAGCCAGTAAAAAATAAGGTAATTTTAAAATTCATTCAATTAATAATTTGAATTTAGGTAAATTAAACTTCAAAAAAAAATGAAATAATATAGTTAGATACTTCAATTATCAACTTTTTTAGGTCAGTGCGCTGGAGACACTGGACGTGTACGCAGGTCGGCCGACTGTCAGTTCAGATAGGCTTTTTTTAATTTGGAGAAATGCCAAGTTTAGTAAAAAAAAATCCTTGCATTTGAGTCCGTGACATATGCCTCAATTAAAAAACCAGAGCTTAATAATAGCTAAGAAAAGTTTAAACTAAATTTAATTACATCCAATCTAGCAAAATAAAAATCTGATACAAACAATATAAAAAGACAAATAAAATTTACAACAATAAAAAAAACTGACTATTCTATAGAAAAAATTATATACCCTAAAGTTCCAAATAAATACTCAAATAAATATCAGAGCAAAAAACAATAAATGATTTGATTGAGATTTAACAGAAATATTTTAATAAAACGCTTTTCATTGATTCAATCTCGATTGGTTAAAAATTACCGGAAATATGTATCAAAAATAATCTATGCTAAGAAACTACGACAAGATGGCTATAGTTTATATAATTTATAGTTATTACAATTTCATTAAAATAGTACCTAATTATATTTTTAAAAGATAAAAAATTAAATTTTTAAATGTTCATTTATTAATTCAAGTTTCTTGAATCAATTCTACAAACTGCGGCGACAAGCGAAAATTTGGAGTGAAATAAATTAAAATAAATCAACTTAACTTTTTGCCTTACATATCTGGTAATTAAGTGAAAATAATAAAACGATTAGGTATCCATGAAATCAATTTAATATAAGTAAAATATAAATCGAAAAAATCAAAGAAAGATTTGAAACATAACCAAATTATTAAGATAAACGGCACCTTTAGCGTGATTGGTCGAAGGCGGGGAGGCTTTTCTTCCCAATTACATTTAATGAATGCTCACAAAAAATCGTATCCTGCTCAAATATAAATAGTTAACCCCAATGTGATCGAGAAGATCAGACTTAAGTCGTCGGCCTTCAAATAAATTTATCGCCAAATTGAAAAATTAACAAAAAAATAAAAAATCCGCTATAAAATAAAAATCCATACCGTCACTTCATTTTAATTCTTCTTCACAATAAATTATTATAAAAATTTGCAGGCCGCATTCTAATATAATAAAATTGCTTTGTTTTAATAAAATATTATTTCTATTACCGAAGCAGATTATAGAAAAAAATAAATTTGCAATGTAAAGGCTTGACATTTTTTGAGTAGCAACACAAAAAGTATAATATGTATGTGCATTTCTTGTCTTGGCTAGTAAATTTTAAAACAAAACTAAAAAAACAAAACAAAGAAATTTTTGCTTCTTAAAAAACAAGTAAAATAAATTCGAAATCAAAAAACAAAAATTAATATAGGAAAAAATTTTAAGACAAAAATTACACGCAAACCAAAAATATAAATTAAAGTAATTTAATTTTTTTTTTGACATTACATCCTTTTAAATCAACCAGTAACTCCCGCCGGCTTTGCCAGAACTTCGGAGTTTGCATCGATTGGAGCGATCAATCACCTCAGCTACAGCCGAAAATACGGCAGAGAAAGTAATGCAACATTCAGTTGATTTTGTTCCGACATTCCACATGTTTTATATAAGAAATTATCTTATTAAATCAAACAAATAAAATCTAAATTTGCGAAATTAATAAAAAACTTTAAAAATAAAAGTTATAGAAGCACGGGACACAAACACTTTTTTACTAAAATAATTAATGCAGCATTTTTGAAAAACTAGCAAAAAAATCATATTTATGAAAACTCAGTAATTTAAATAAAAATAATAAAATTCTTAATTGATTTATTTATTCCTGATCAGTAAGTCTCAGCTCAATTTACACATTCTTTTTAAAAACGTTTTAAAATTGAATCTATAAATTTGTCAAAATTGAAATATTATTCAAAATAGATTTGACAATTCCCCACAAATGTTAGTGGTTAACTTAACCATTTGCTATTTTGTGAATTTCAGGAATAATTGTTTTACTCTAAGAGTTTTAAGATTTTGCTCGTTGTATGTATGTTAAGTGTCATTTGGTGTTATCGTAAAATCGTAGAAATGCATATAGAAATAACTTGGCAATACATCAGGAGTGGCAACAATGTAAAGGTTTTAAGTCTTCCTTTAAGGCCCTCCATGTACTATAGCTTCTATAACAGACACAAGACAATCAGTCTGTTAATTGCCAGCAATGAGATTAATGTAAAGAGTTGGGCAATTAAATAACTAAGAATTCTATAAAAAATATGGGTTAATCAATAAAATCAACTTAATAATAAATACAATTTATAGTTTAAGTAATTTCGTTACAATTTGGTCAATGTATTCATGCCATTATTATTTTCCAAATATATACTTAACGCTGCATACAATGCAAAATTGCTCTTGTTTTTATAATTATATTACGAAAACAGAAGGTAGGCGACAGAAGGCATTGCGCAATTGGTAATCCAAAAATGATTATATGTACTTTTTTATACCAAAAAAACCATTTTAATTTGTCGCATTTTTTTAATCCAATTATTCGGCTCAGGAGCTCAATATATTTGTACTTAAAGTTATTTATGATAACATTTTTAATGGCTAGGTATTGATTTTACATTTTTCAAGGTAAATCATCGTTTTATTTTAATTTTTTTTTTGTTTCAATTTGCATATTTTTGTATTTTTGTTAAATTGTTTTTAATTTTAGAAAGGTTTTTGACTTATTTAGTTGTTTATAAAAAATTCAACGTAAATTAATGAATTAAATTACCTTTCGATCTCCGTAGAAGATTGATCAATTATCCACTGCCGACTCATTTGGTTTTTTCTTATTACTTAGGGCGTTAACTAAGTTCTGTCGCAAATTTTTTTTGAAGGAAATTTATTTTTTTAAATTCAACAAAATATTATTATGATTTGAATATCCACCTTTATGATCTAAAAATGTTGCCTTTTTTCTGGATATATTTTTGTCCCCTGTCTTTTGAATGGAGCTGAGCTATGGGCCAAAAACTAAATGTGTTTTTTTTGAACCTATTCTGTTTGAGAATCTATTTTTCTTTTACAGTATAAGATTATCGTAATTTCAAGTTTTGGGTAGCGAGAACATAGATGGGAAAAGCCTCTTGCAAAATTTGAGGTTTATTGCTCCACCCATTAATTTTTTATGAAACTCCAATTTTGCTCCAGCAGAAATTTTGGGGCAAAAATGGCCCTTTTTAGGGACAATTTTTTCGCAATAAGGTTCAAAATGCCTTAGAAAATTTTTAGCTCAACCAAAATTCTTTAATTTTTGCAGACTTGATAAGCATTGTTTAAGCTTCCAAAAGCATTAAACTGGGGCTGATTAAGCTCAAATTCCCCGAGATAGGAGCCCTCAAAAGCGGGCAACGGCCTCCGGGGCCGCAGCTGATCTTGACGTTCTCATGGCCATAACGGAATTTTTGCGCGCCTCCTCTTTACCGTGCGCTGCGAGACAACTCCCGGGCCCTTCGATTGACTAATCTTTGCAGAGCCAGGGGCTGGTTTTTGTCCCAGAGAAAATTCGTGGACAATTAGTGAGCGATTGTCAGTTTTTGGATGGTTGCTAGAGGCGCCATAAAAAATCAGTAAAAAGAGCAGAAATCGTGGAATTGGGGTAGAACAAAGAAGACATGTCCAACAAACAATAAGCGAGATATGCATTTTTAAAAATATCAAAAAAAATTTGCGACAGAACTTAGTTAACACCCTAAGTATTTTCAAAAACATATGATCGTCCCAGAAATAATAATTAATTAACAAAAATTCTTAAAATCAGCTACGTAGAATTCGATAAAAATACAATATAATATTTGAAACATCGAAATAAAAATTATGCGTCTTACCATAAATGGACTCTTGTCATTGGAATGAAATAGAAAACAAACTAAAAATTTCAAATCACGTATCTGCAGAAATA
Source organism: Globodera ellingtonae (assembly GCA_001723225.1). Classification (NCBI taxonomy): domain Eukaryota; kingdom Metazoa; phylum Nematoda; class Chromadorea; order Rhabditida; family Heteroderidae; genus Globodera; species Globodera ellingtonae. The sequence goes on along the minus strand of MEIZ01000225.1, from coordinate 105,645 downwards.
TCAATCATATTGAAGATACTTAAAAAACGATCCAAATTATTTGTTTGTTTAAACCGTGTTCATTTTTACCTTTAAATATTCATTTTGGATTAATAAAAATTCAGTTAATTAGCTCTTTTATTTTAATTTTAAATTTATAATTTGAAACATTAATGTGTTTTTCATTTAATTATGATAACTTATTTTTCCTCTTATTTAAATTTTTCTCTTTATTCATAGTTTTTTATTTTTAAAGTTTTAAAGGGTTTGATTTTGTTTAAAATAAAGTTTTAATTAGGTTGTTGTAAGTGTAAAAATTATGGTCAGATGACACTCAATCTTTAAAAAATAAATAACATATATAATTCATTAAAGTTTATTGTCTATTTTATTTTCGTAATTGAAATAATTATCAACGATTACAAGAATATTCGAAAGTTGTTTAAGGCTTATTATATAACTTAAAATCAAACTTACAAAATTAAATAAAGGGTGCAATGAAAAAACAATTTAAAAAATTGTTCTAAAATATGCATTTGATGTTACATACAAATATGTGAAAAAAGCATGTTAACTTTTTTGTGAAGGTCCTAAATGATTGACCTATTTGAATATTAAATTTGATTTATGTTCTCCTCGGCAGCTACGAAATAAACAGGTTTCTGAATTATTTGTGTTTTATTGCCTTATTTAGTTAAATTTTAAAATAATTTACATCGTTTTTCCTTTCAGTTTCTGATCCATTAGGTGTGAAGCTAGATGCAGTACTTTATTGGCAGCTGAATGGATAATAATTCATTGAGCAATCGGCTGAAACTTATAATTTTCACAGTTGTCTGCCGGTAGGCCATAATTGGCCCAACAAATACTATATCAATATTGCATAAAACATCAAAATTAAATTACTAGTTGCAAATTAATTTAAAATAAAAAAAAACAAATTTTTAAACAATAAATATTATTTAATATAACAAAATAAAAATACAATGGTAAACTTATAATTATTAAATTGATTATAGATTGTCTCATATGCTCAAATTCTTAGATCGTTCTATTGAAGTCGTTGAAAAAGGGACAAAAGTTTAACTATATAATAAGACTTTTAATTCTCAGTTAAAAATCATTCAAAATAAGATTTAAAAAATGTATTAAACCCCAAATTAATATTGTAAAAAATTTATTTAATTTGCTTTTTAATGTCGAAACAAATATAAGCTAAATGAGTTAGGAAAATAAATTAGCAGCACAAAATTCTTTGCGATTGTGATGAAAAAGTACAGATAAAGTTAATCAAATGTAATTTAAAAAATATATATCAAAGAAAAGCCGATATCCAAGAGAGGACGTTTAGCATAAATTCGCACGCAAGTAATATGAGCTAACATTTGGTCAAATTATTTGATAATAAAATGTTGTTAAAAATTGCAGCATAATCATTTTTCTTCCTGAGTTTGTTGGCTATTAACACCAAAATCGGGTGTCTTCTACAAGTGTTGGCCCATTTTCTAAAATTTTCCATAATACTTAGAAATGCAATTTAACATTTATCATAAATAATTAAACTGAAATAATGTATGTATAAAACAAAAATATTATAATTTTATTATGTTTAAAATTCATTGTAAAAAATAAAACTAGTAAATTAATTTTATCAATTTTTGCTGTTTCCTTATGTTTGATTAAATTTATTTATAAAAAAATTATAATACGATTGAGTAAAATGCGTAACCAATTTTAACGTATAAAAATCAATAACCGAAATACCTGTTTGATACAATTGGATAGAAATATGACTTTGATATACCTATTTGTTCAAAATTATATATCAAATTGTACATTAACCGATAATGTTTTAACTAATCAATTTTTAATTGCTTGGAAATTATACGTACCTATATTTCCTAACAGTTAGATGTGAACGTCAATTAGTTTTTGCTAAAATAATTCAGATGAATGACTTTAACAAAAACTAATCAATAAACAAATTTTAAATTTCTTTTGCAACTAAAAATAGTAATCTTTTTTTGTTGTTAAATATCAAATTAATACACGAGAAAAAAAGCCTTCCCCTCCCGGAAATCGAAAAATTGCCGGAAATTGAGCAATTTGATTTAGAAAAGTCGTCGTAAAAATGTCGAAAGCTACATTGGACAAATTTTAATATTCGCTTACATCTCTGATCGCCCAGCGGGCGAGCGCTAGTGATACGCAGTAAGAAATAGATAAAACAATTTGTTAAAAAAAAAGCTTTTGAAAGACTAAACAAATTATGCGATACAAATCATTTTCATAATGAATCTCTGTAAAATCGAGTCAATTGAGCGACTTAAACGTTATATAGAATAAAGTATGAATGGGAAAAATGAAACAAAGAACTGATAACCCTATTTGACCAATAAATTTTTAAAACTTTATCAAATGATGAAAAATATATCTAGAAGCATGATAATTAAATATTTATTTACTTGAAAAAAATCAACTAAAAACACGTTGTTTATTATAATCAAATTTAAATTTGAAATAAAGTGTCCAAAATAAAATATAAACCTACAATAAACTATAATTATTAGCTATAAATAATAAACAGATGTTTAAAACGATTTTATGTGAGCAGCATGCTTAAAATAAAAGCATTCAAATTTTTTATAGGCTGCTTAATTTTCATTATACAGCGACAACGATAGTATCGAGAATTTACTTACACGCCCAAAAAATACATTATTCGTTCGTGTGGAAGCGAATCTGAGACGATGGGGCGACAAAGTCTGATAATCCGGCTTGAATTTTATCCTTTACTTAGAACTTAATTGAGCTCACAGTGTTATTAAACTTAAATTTAAATATTAATTAATTTTAATATCAGCAAAAATAAAAATAGAAGTATTGTTAATGAAATATTACAAATTAATATTGCTAACAACTCTCATTATAAAAATAATAATAATAATTTATATACTAGAAAAATTGTTTTTAATCAATTAATAAATCGAAACAAAAAATAACATATAAAAAAAAATTAAATTCGTTACTTTACATCGTGTAACAAAAATGGCGATAATTTTTAAATGACAAATATAAATGTGCTTTCTACTGCAAAATGCAAAACCTTGAGGATCACACTAGAGGCCAATGGAGTGCAATTAAAAATTGAAATTTCTTTAAAAACCAAAAAATCACAGAATGCTGAGAAAAGATTGTGATCAGTTAATTTTACCAGGCCAATGGGGGCAATTAAAACGCAATCTTTAAATGTATTCTTAAAAAACAAAAAGTCACAGAATGATGAGAAAAGATTGTGATCAATTCATTTTCTACCATAAATCACCGAAGCTGTAATTTATAAACTCTTTTGTACTGATTAAATTTTATATATAAATAAAATTTATTTTTGTCTATTAATGAGTAAGAAATAAAAATAACCAACTATGTATGCATAACTGCTATAAAAAAATAATATTATTAATTTTATTATCAAACAAAGTAAAAATAATTTAAAGTGCTCTCCAACAACTATCTTTTGGGTTTAAGGTGGACATCCCGGCCAAAGTCTTCCTAAAAGATTTTTTTATGCATTTAATATCTCCGCACCCAAAATGCATAAAACTAGGGCATTTTTCTTCTTGAGATGTTTTCTACTTTTTAAAAAATTTAAAAGTTAATGCCAATTTTTTGTTAAATTAATTTTCACAAAAAAATTCATAACTCTAAAATGAACATTTTCAAAGGTTTAAAGTTATACGCTTTCTATTATTTGAGACATTTATTTTGATTCAAAAAAAAGATTTGAATCTGATCTCTATGATAACCGATTTCGGTCCCCGGGCCGGAATACAAACATTTTTTCAAAAATCAAATTTTGCAAAAATCAATTATTGGCCTCAAAATTATTTAAAAAACATAAAAATTACAATAAAAAACAAGTAATGCTCAAATTCCTGCTTTTTCAATGAAGGCTAAATGTGGAGGAAGACTCATAAAAACTCTTATAAAAGAGCCGGAATGACAATTTAAAAATTTCGAGTTTCATTTTTTCTTTACAGGAATTTACTAAATAAAATTCATAGTTTTTGGATTTGTTTTTAACAGGTCCAAATTTTTGCCTAAAGTTGTGGTCAATGGCTTATAAACTTGGAGATAAAAATGGCGAAAAAATTTTGCGCTAGAGTTATTTGACAAATTTGAAAAATCCTAAACACCCGACCCCCATAAGAAAGAAAACAAAAAAGTTATTAGTTATTGTTTTATTATTTATTCATTTTTTTCTACGATCATTTTTTTTTCATAATGTTTTAAACATTTTTCAACGGCACGCAACCATTTGTTTTCCATATGTCCTAAATTTTTTTGTCCTTCCAGACATAAATTGGAACTGATAGTAACTGAACCAACAAATATTGATAAAACATTACATGATTAGAGTAATAAGAAAATTTAAAAATATGATTTTAGTAAACAGAAAAAGCCGCTCAATTTTCAATAACAAAAAGATAGGACAAAAGCATCATAAATTGATAAGTAGTTAAATGGAACCGTGTCCCTATGTGTTGATTATTTAAAATATATAGAAAACAACGATCTTAATAAAAATCCTTCCAAATAAATATAAAATATTTTACATTTTTATCCGTTATAAAAATAATTTGGTTACGCTGGAGAAGAAAGAGATTTCCAAACGCTCCGTCGCATGGAAAGATACAAAAGGAATGGGACTATTAGACCAAAATTAATTTATTAATTGATCAGAAGCTTTTTGCAAGTTTTTAAGGATACACAATATTTATATCAATAAAAAATATACAATTTATTGACTACCATTTTAATGCTGCAGTTTAAATTAAATAAATAAACGTCAAAACAAAATTTGGGTTAACTTAATAACTTAAATTTTTGTCTGACGGTCATAGTATTCAAATATAAAGATTATTAAAAAACAATTATTAAATGAAAATATACGTAAATTTAACTTCAACTCAACTAAAGTGATTGTTTTCAATTTAAAAAACTTGATGCATGTCATTTATAACCAGTGTAGTAGATAAAACTAATAACAATAATTTAATTTTCGAACAAATAAAAAATATTAAAAAATTGCAGATTGTTTGAAGTTAAAATATATAATACCAATAAAGTCAATAATTCCATTAATAAAATAAAAAAATTAATTTTTTAACAAATTGTAAATAAAGACATTCCTTTCTATGGTATTATTATTCTTCAATTTGTCCAACCCTAGTATAAATTATAAAATAATTTCGATGACAAAAGCATTTTTAAGAATTAGTTTAAAAACTAATAATCTCAATGTTGTTACGAATAAACTCATAAAAAACGTTTTACATTTTTTTAATACGCTAAAAAGTCCACGTAAAATTTAAAATCAATATATATATAATTTACTCATTCTAGCCCAGACTTCTACGAAACATTATTATTTATCATCTATTAAAAAAATAAATTCTATTTACTTTTACTTAAAGGATTTAAGAAATATCAAACGACAATAGAAGACATATGCAAAGAATTGTAACAAACTTACTTACAAAGAAGAGAACAGGGCCAGCAACCAATGGAAAATAGTATTACTTGAGAGAAAGCAAAAGTTTAGAAAGTAATGAAAAAAACAGAAATTTAAAAAAAGTCTAGATTTTTATTGCCTTTCACAAGCACGGCGAGTGGATACAGTATCTATTAACAATAACTGATATAAGTTTATAAATATTTAAAAAACCGATCTCTTGGTATTTGCGCCTAGATAAGGTTGAGTTATCACTGTTTCTTAATTTTGCAAGTTGTTTCTTTAGATGTACGTATGAAACTGAAATATCAAAATATAACATCAACATCTATTTATTATATGTTTAAAATTTTGTTATTCAAGATAAGTGAAACACTAAGTCGTCCAAAACAAGGAATTATATTAAAAAGAGCATGATGCTAATGTTAAATATTATTTGATTAAATAAAATGTTGTATTCAAAGCTTCTTGTTGAAAATTAAAAATTGATTAGTGCACTTATTTTTATAATAGAAATGATTTCATATCAAAATAAAAGTTTGAGTCTTCACGACAAAATTTTACAAATAAACAAAAAAACATCCCCATAAATATTTAAAAAGTAAATTAATCAGTCAAACTGATTAAACGCAATAGTAAATTAACAAAAAATCCAATTAATTTTAATATAACCAACGTGCACCAAAATCAAAAAAAGAGGTCCTCGCGTCTTGTGCTGGTTTTCTTTGGCACAAACCTTTTTTTATCAACAGCCGCTTTGGAGACTAAATGGAAATTTAAAATGAAAACGACATCAAAAAGATTTTGAAATAAATATGAGTTAAATAAAATCATTAAGAGTTAGAATAAATTGCAATTTGGCTGATTATGCAAATAATGATTAAATGTTGTTCAAATATTAAAATTGTATTTTTTTCAAACTTAATTTATTCAATTATCAGGGTTCTTTTAACATTTATTAAATAAATATATCTACATATTTTTGTACTTTCAAAAAGTTCTTTACAAATCTAATTTTAATTAAAATTATTTGTTATTCATTTTTAAAGTCCGGCAGGTGATGCAAATTGATAGGAAAATAATAGCCAACGATTAATTAATGAATTGCTTTGTAAGGAAAAGCAGAAAATAGATTAAATAAAATATTGAAATAAAAGCAAGAGCGATTAAAAGCAGTAATAATTTAATAACATTAGCATGAATCTTTGAAATAAAAATTCAAAAAATTATTAACGGAGTTAACCCTCCGATAGGCTGTTTAAACAGCTCCGCGTCCAACATTTTTAAAGCATTCATTACTCAACAAAAAGATTTGTTTTGAAATGAATAACAAAGTCAAAGCACTTGTTTTGTTATGAAGACTGGCAACAATATTAGTTTTAAAAAGCTAAAAATAAACCTTCAACCTACAAAAGAAAAAATATTAAAACCTAAAAAATAAAATTGAAAACAAACAAAAAATAAAAAAAATTAGTTTTGTGCGTATAAAATCAACGGATTTTCTTAGAATATTCCTCAATTCTGTTCCTTTAGGAGCGCACGAAACCAAATTTCACATCAAGAACAATAATGAATAAGTTTAAAAAAATACTATATTAAGTCACAATAAAGTTCAACAATTAAATCATCTATTTTAAAAAATATATAGCAATTAATTTTAAAAAATTTAATTTTCATCACACTGCAAATTACGAAGTCCGAGGCAACAAGAGGAAAAAAGTTTGGAAAATTAAAAATATTTTTTTGGTTAAAAAATGAAAACATTTGAATTGATATAAAAGAAAATAACAAAATGGTGATTAAAATAAGACAAAAATAAAAAAATAACCAAAATTAAATTATTTAAAGATTCATACTAAATAAAGAATGCATCATTGCATAATTATAATAAAATGTATTTATTTCTTGATAGTGGAAGAGATTTAAAAAAATAAAAAGAATAAAAAAAAAATAAAAACTATAAAAACTATAAAATCGAAAGGAAAAAAATAACCGAATGATAAAAACTAAATGTAATAAATGAAATGAAATATACGCTGTTCCTTTCCGGTGAAGGGAACAAACAAGATTAATAATTAGGTCTGTAACACACTTTTTTTTCGAAAACCAAACTAAAGATCCACGGGTCGCTTATGAAGAAAAGGAACTCGGCAAGGAGTAAAAACCTTCATAATGTTTACCTATTTTTATAATTGATACATAAATTTAAAATTAAAGATGCAGCTGGATGCTGCCTCGTGAATTGTGAGACATGGGGGCTGACAGCAACAGTGTACATGAAACAACTGGATACATTTTGCCGATTATTTACAATAAATAAGAAATATGCCGTCTAAATTTCACAAAACAATTTTTGCCACAAAGCATAAATTAAATTTAACTGAAATATAACGATATATATTGACTATAGTATATTGAAATAACAAAATAACTAAATTGTTTTGTTTAATTTCTTGAGCATTTTATTTTTTGAAGAAATAGTGTGCTAAAAAGTGAGTCAGGCGGTGAGAGTAATTTGGACATAAACGCACCCCATCTAAAAATTGTTTTGTTAATTTCTAAAAATTTTATTTTTTGAAGAAATAGTGTGCTAAAAAGAGAGAGTAATTTTTGTTGTTGTAAATATGAATATATAAGCACAAATTATTTAATTCGCATAAGTAATTTATTAAACAAAAGAAAATGGCGATAAAATTAGAAAACATCAACTCATCAGATCTCGACCACATAAAAGCACATCTAAAAAATAAATTTATTGTATTTTTAATGTGAATCTGAAAACGATCATAATAAATTTAACAAAACAAAGTAAACTATATTTATTTAAATATTGCAATAATAGCAAGTACAAATAGTTGTATACGATATACTATTGTTTTACAGTTTAAATACCTAAGTTCTTATGAATTTTTAATAAATAAAACTTTGATGAAAATAATTCATATCATTCACATTAATAAAATCAATTTTTAAATATTATATTAATTAAACGAAATATATTTAAGTGCGCCTCCGCTGACGTCCGCTCCAGGAGCGACTGCGTTCTACGAAGAATCGCAACACTAAAACTTTGTTTGCATATAATTTATTATAAAACATTATAAATAATCAAGTTTTGAATTTAAATAAACGTTTAATTCTTAAATAATTTTTAAACTTAACATGATTTAAAATCAATTTTTTTGAGCTAAAAATGTTCTTGCAAAATTAAATAGTTATGCAAAGATTTATTTAAAATATTTAAAATAATACTATGAAAGATAACATTAAGAAAATCTTAATTATTTAATAAAAATGACATTGCCAAAAACCGAAAGATGCACACTACCATCTACGAAACCCTTGAGGAAGACATTACCGGCATGAAGCGGATCTTAAAATGACATCATTTGCCCATTATGATACATTTTATATCTAAAATTCATTGAATCCAAGATGCCACTCCAAATATTTTGTTTCAAGGTTTCTAAAAATTATATTTTATAAAACTCTTCTTTTAAATAAAATACAAAGTAAGCAATTTAATGCGCAAAACAAATTCTTATAAAATTGTATAATTTATTCAGCGCGAGGGAACAAAAATATTTGCTAAAGTTTAAATTGTAACAAAAACATAATTTTAATAGGATAAAAAAAAATATTTTGAAACAATAGAATAAATATTTAAAATAATAATACCATCTCATTAAAAAAATTTGTAAGCTGTTGCCGATGACAGAACAATTCTTTCGTACTTCCTGAAGAAGCTGGTATTGAACTATCGTTAATATTACAATTCAAAAAGGAAATATAAAATATTAAACTACTAAAGTCGGCATTCTTGCATCAGTGCTTACTGAATTTAAATTTTATTTATTTTCAAAACACAAATAAAAAAAATTAATATGAAATTAAAATATTAATCAAAACAAGAATATATAAAAAAACTTAAGAATTTTAAAATTAGCTGAAAGCCGAAAACAGTGTTTTTAGTCTTTTTCATAAATGAAAACAAAATATCTATAAAACGGCGAAAATCGCTACGCTAATCAAATACTTCCCGATTTTGAATGAATATAAATGAAATAAATACCAAGCAATTTTAGGTATTAACGTAGAAATTTAAAAAAAAGGTTTCATATATACGAAAATGATCTTAAATAATTTCAAAAAAATCTAGAATATGAATGTGGCCAACGAATATATACTCCTTCGAACACTGTTAATTTAATTATTTTTTACATAAAAATTATAATTTACTTAAAGCGGAAAAATTGACGCCATTTCCAAACTTCAATTAAATTTATTCGTATATAACATTACATATAAAAATATTCACAATAACAAAAATAAATAATTAATATATTGTTTGATACGTAAATGGATAGTGTGGTCAGTATAATTAGTGTGGGAGCAGTCACGACCCCAACACTTGGAAGATCAAAAATTCGATTTGACGTTGGAAGGACAGCGAGTACTACATCGCAGAAGAAGATTTGTGACTTCGCACCAGGCAAGGTTATCAATGAAACATTCAAAAAGAAATATTTACATCGGAAAAAAGATAAATTATTTATATTTAATATTCATTATGATTATGTTTAATTAAATTTATTTAAATTCAACTATCAAAACCAACGCACCTTAAAAATACCTTTGTAATTATAATAAGAATAAAACACCTTTATTATTCAGTAAGAAAAAGATGCACCTTTAATATTTTTATCGAGTAATAAATAAAAATGATATAAAAAAATTAAACCTTATTCATTATTAGGCAAAAGTATCATAAAATAGAAAGGACATATAAAATGGACAAAACCAATTGGATCTAACTCTGAAAATATTTAATATAAATAAGAACAATAATTCTAATTTTGAAATGGGCAGTTTTTATTAATACAATTAAATCATTTTTAAATTCAACTACATCAAAACCAACTTATGTTGTCTAATAAAAATTAATTTGTAATTAATTACATAAAAAAAAATAACAGCTAAGCATTACATAAGTGTGTGATCAGATAAAATAACAGACTAATTTATTTAAAAGATTGTTCTAATTTATAAATGAATTCAAAGTCAATA
>MEIZ01000225.1:67487-85040 GCA_001723225.1 Globodera ellingtonae | reverse complement strand
CAATTGTAATAAGAATTTTTGTATTTTCAAATTGTTATGAATTGATGCATTGCTTTACGCTATAAAAATTAGCTTTAAAATTTGTGGTCTTTCAATTATTTAAATTTGTTATATAAATTTTATTTTTCATATTTAAACATTTTTAATATTTATACCGTGATACATTCGATAGTTGTTCGTTAAATTGGTCTACTGTCATGCCGTTTCTCATCTTAAAAGGGTGCAGAATTTAATGCGCTTTTGTCACTGTGCGCGTGGTGAAAAAGTTTTATAATTATAAATAGTTAATTTTTTTAAATTTATTTTAAACATTTTTATTTTTTATAATATTTTGCATTCATAGAGTTAATTTAATTATTTTACCAAAACGGTCATTTTGATTGTGTCCAACACCATTATTTAATTTGAGTTTTATTTTCTTTATTTTTGATAATATTTAGCAATTTTCCATTAATAATCGTGATTTCACCCGCAAAATAGTGCCTGCCAACACAATGCGATGTATGCAATCGCGTTATATAATATTTTGTTCAATATTTGAAAATTTAATTATATTCATCAAATAATAAAATTTAAATTACTTTTTTTGTTCTTTAGCTATTAATTGCAAAAACATCTACGATAATAATAAACAATTTAATTCATTTATATTCATCTAGGTCATAATTTCAAGCTAGAAATTAAACATCGATAAAATGTTTGATGTAATTATTTAATTATTAATTAAATTTTTAATTTTATAAATTCATAATTTAGGCAACATCTATATTTAAAAATATTTTAACTATTAGTAGAATTGTTCATAATAAATATAACGCATATTTAATTATTATTATTATTAAATTTTCAATAACTGAAATTTTCATATTTCGTTTTTTCGGGTATTTTAAGTTAAGTAATATTAAAAAACCCCATCTTAACAAATTACTGTTCATTAAGTAATTGATTAGACTTATTGCCTTTGCCTTTTTAAGCTGCAATAATTGTTTTTTATTTTATTTATCAAAAAATACGGTAATTTATTAAGACTTAAGTAATTGTGTTATTATATTAATAGAATGGATAAAAACATTGAATTTCTGTAATTACCGTTGAGTTATAGCTTTGGTTTTTTTATAAATTATGAACTGAGTTTATATCTTGTTATGTTTTTTTTAAATTTAGGGTCAAATGAATAAAGTGTCATAAGGCTGAATATTCATAAAATATATTAACGCCCAATAGCTTTTGATAAAATAACTTGTAAAACAACGGAAAAATGATTGTGTCGTGTCACAGCTCAAAGTATTAAAAGACAAAAAAAAATTATTTAATCTTAAATCAACTATGAGATGCTTCTCTAATTATTATGTATAATAACAAAATGAAAATGATTAAAAGCCAAATGTCGTAAAAGTGATTATTTAATTCACATAAGTAATTTATTAAGAGGCAAAGGGAAATGGCGATAAAATTCCAATGGGTACAATTTTTCACTAAAATTGATAAAATTATGTTAATTAAATTTTCCACATTATTTTCATTAATTAAACAGAAATAAAATTTTAAAGTTAAAAAGCAATACATTAAATTGAAGATTGTGGAATCACGGCCAAAAAGTCGGCACAATAATATGCTGGACAAGACAGAGCCAAAAAACATATGAGGGAATAAAATATTTTATTGTGAAACTATGTGCGGTGATTTATCAATAAAAAAAAAATTATTTTGAGTAACTTTCAAACATATATGTTCAGAAGAAGCGTGTTCTGTTGAAAAATAAACTAACGTTTATTGAACTAAATATAAATTCATAAAATCACAATTAAAAAAGTTAGTTTAGGTAAGCCACTTTATGGCCCTTCAAATTTCCCATAAAGTGTCGATTGGGGATTGATAACTTTTTTCAAATTGATCTGACCAAAACATTTTTATATTGATTGGCGATTCTAAAACTTAGTTCAAAAAAGGGGCACCTATCGGTTTAATCCAATTTATACCCTTCAAACCTTTGCCGTGGATATTTTTTTAGTTTGGAAGTTCTTTAAATCGATATTATTGCCCCCCCCCCTCCGGCGATGGGAAAACGAACGCCCATCCCCGGCTGGCAGAAAAAAACAGCCATTTGAATTGCTGTAGCGAGCGGTGGATGGAAAGAATGGCTGCAATCGATTATAAATTTAATAAATACCTTTCCAACTTATGTCTGGAAATTAACTGCAAAACATAGCACTTGCAATGAACACAAATTGTTTTTTGTTTTTTTAATAATAAGTATTGGAGACACCTTAATCGAGCTTATTAACAAGCCAAAATAAGCTAAACTATGGTTTCATGAAACCTAAAGAAAATTTGATTATCGTTAAATCTTTTATTGTAATTTATTTAGAAAAATTATGAAGAAACTTTTATCAAATATACCATTTAAATAAAAACAATAATCTATCAAGTGTAAAAGACATAATAAAAAGTACTCGAAGTAAAGTTGAATTGCTTGCACGTTAAGCGCATACGGTTGGCGGCGTGTGTTTTCAATACGCGCGCGCATCACACAAGGTGTAATATCGCGCGATATTGCACGAAATGTGATAGCGATATGCGATTGTCCATGCGATAGCAATATACAATAGGCAATATGACCCAAAAATGCAATAAATACGATATATCGCGCGTTAGCGATAGCGATTCCCATCCCTGGTTCGTACCGCGTGAGTGCAAACACTTGTTAAACTATTAAATTTTTACGATTCAAAAGGATTTTATTAAAACTTTTGCTCTACAGGCCATGTGCGCTCTTGGCTTCCAAGTTATTTGTCATTCATTTAATTTTCCTTTCTTCAATTCAGTTTGATTTTAATTAATAATAATTTTTTAAAATTATTGTATTTGGTTATATTGTGATAGAAGTTCCACAAATCTTCTGCTGCGGTTTGCAACCAGCACTTAGCACACTATGTATACATTATTTTAACTTTCCAACACAATATTGTAATTTTATATATTTTCAGTTGTTTATCAGTGCGACGTAATAAATAAATAATATTTAAACACCTTTTAATTTTACATTATATTTTTGATCATGCAATTTTTATTGATTTTTTTGCAATCCATTACGACTTATGGCCATTAACTTACTTTTCAAAATTAAAAGTTTACTTACAAAAAGCTAACGTATACAATTTACGGTCCTGTTTTATTATAATTAAGCGATTATTTATTTTTAGAAAAATTGCTGTATTACTAAGCTAAGTTTTTAGAATTTGAATTTGAAAAAATCAAACAAATTTCCAGAATAAAAAATATAGAAATATTATACGTTTTGAATATAAATTTTCTAATTATTTTATTAATTAATTTATTTTTAATTAGTATTGTATTTGTTGCAATTTAATTTGCTTATATAGAGTGCATTTATTCGAGTAAGGAAATCTTTTTTTTTTCTTATTGTAGTTTTGACGAAAAATCAAACTTGATTACAGAATATTACTGTAATATTTATGATATAAATTTCATTCTAAAGCAAAAACGAACGCAAACTTGTTCTTGAACTTGAATTCAATAAAAATGTATAAACAGGTCATTTAACGACCAATCTAGGGAAATAATCTTTTGACTTTCCAGCAACAGTTGCCTTTGCAAGGCGTCATTGTAGTGCTTTTTAAATGCTTTTGCACTTGCGAATATTGATATAATTTGAAGTAAAAAGGCTTTACTTATTTATTATTTTTAAGAATTTTTATAAAAAAGGGGTTTTTAATGATTATATATGTTGAATTTATTTTGTTTTTTATGTGATTTTTAAATAAATAATATTTTATTTAAAGGATGATGGACAATTATCAAAAAGTGCACTTTTCCGAAGATTTATTTTTTTATTGCATCTGTGATTTGTTTTTGAAACGAATCAGCAATAAACCAAAATTTTTTTTTAAATTTATTTTATTTTTGAATAGTCCGTAACGATATTAATAATAATATACTTGAAAAAATTCATGGGTCAGTCAGTGTTCATTCGTTTTTTAATTTATTAATATCAGAGGCTTATTTATTGTTTCGATTCCGCGTTTCTCATTCATTATTTTAATTTTATTCTTTCATCAATAAAAATTTCGTTTTTAAATTTAAACGCCCGGCTTTATTGCTAAAAAATGTTAAGTATATCATTGTGAAATCAGTTTCAAAATAATTAAATACACCATTCAACTAATAAAAAAGTGATTACAAATCTTAAAATTAAAAAATATATAAACTTGTACGCTTGCGCGTTTGTTTTGTACAACTTGCTCTTGTTTCAGAATTTTTTGATAATTTTAATACTGGGATTAGCAATCAGACGTCAGTATTCTAATGCAATAATAATTATAATCAGATATTAAGACAGTCGGACCGGCATCAATATAAATTTACTTCAAATGTAATTATATTGTAAGATTTCCCAAATATTAAAAAATTTTAATTTACTAAGTTAATCTAAATAAAATCCTTTATAAAAGATATACAGCGTGCCATGAACATTGTGGCTACACGTTAATTTTGATTAAATCTATAGAAAAAAATGATAAGAATGCTCTAATTTTTTGATTGCAATTTTTAAAGCATGAAATGAAAACAACTTTAAAACATAAAACCTAAGTCAATATAAAAAAACATTATGATATTCTAATTAAGTTGCAAAGAACATAGGAAAATTAATTTAAAAAAATTCAAGATTTTAAAATTGTTCATAATATAAACTCAAAATAAATTTATTATAAACAGTTCTTTTAACTATATTTGTTCTATTCTAGTGAACATCGGCACAATTATAATTAATTTTAATTTACTGGAAATCCTGAAGAGCATTGGTTTCAATTATAATAAAAATTAATATAAATTATGCGACAGACACCATTTTTCCCTTTTTTTATGCGAATGCTCAAATTTCAGATTTTTTCGAAAATAACTAAAAGTCTATCTAAAGATGAATTATTTTTTTTAAACAGCAGGAATATATCTTTTTGTGAGTATTTTTTCAATTTTGGTCAAAAATATCAAAATATGCTCGAAATATGCTCAAAACCCCAAAATATGCTTTTATTTACAAAAACGCCCGAAATATGCTAAAATATGCAATTTTAAACTTGTCCAAAAAAGGTCAGACCAATGCGAAAAGCCTATTTTTTGGCCATAGACTTCAGAACATATAGCATAAAAATATGCAAAAACATATAAAATCCGTTCTCTAATAATGATTCAAGAATGAATGAGGATACTGGATATCGAGGCATTATATCCGGTCATATAAACTAAAATATGCATATTTAATGTATAATTATCAGACGACAACGCAATTAAAATATTTTTTTTTAATGAGATAATTTATTGGAAAATAGCCATTTGTTTGTATTTTGTTATATTTATGTTTTTAATTGTTATAATTTTTAAATTTACATGCATATTCATTATTTGTTGTTTTTGATTAAATCTTAGCCAATTAATTTTATATTGAAACATCATCTTTTGGCTTTACATAAGCCAGGCATATTTTAATTCTTGCTTTAACTACAAATTTTATAAAATCGCAAAAGTATTTCAATTTTTTTATATATTTTAAAATTACAACTATTATTTCAGATGTTTTTATTGACTATTTTGTATTTTTTTGATAATTATTATGTGAATTTTAATTTCTCAAAACTTTTTTAATAAAAAATTAATTTTCTCGCGGTAGTTTAAAAGATTTATTTAGTTCGCTCAAATTTTAAATTATAAATGACTTCTTTCAAAAGGCAATAATACCGTAAAAGGATCACCCACGCTGCTTTATTGGAATTAGGGCTGATTGGCATTGGCATTAGCACCGTTTTGAAATGCATTCAAAAGACAGCAACGTAATCACATATTTTAAACATTGCATTAATATTCATTTATTTATTTACAAATTATTCGAGTAAAACCACGTCAGCGTAGGGTATGTTAGGATCGTCTTTGTTACAACCGGCAAAAATGTCGTTAGTGAAAGGCACCTTTTTATTATGCTGTTTGGCAATATATTTTACATTGGTGAAGATACCTCCTATAAATAATAGATAAATTTTATTTTTTAGAAGTAAAAAAGTTAACAAATATCTTCATGATTTGCTACAATCGAATTTACACATTGGCCAAATTATTATTTTTCTAAAATAGCACGTCTATTAACCGTTTATTATTTTAGAACTATTGTAGTATTTTTGATTAATGAATAGGCCGACAATGATACCTAAATCGTTAGAAAATTGTGATTATTGCGATTATTTTAATTATTTTTTCTTTTAATAATTGGATTTTAGATATTTTGTAATTAGGTTTTAATAATAATATTATTAACAGAGTTTTTATGTTTATGTCATTATGCTGCACGCGCGCACATCATGGACAGGTTTGGGACTTAGCACTTCCGCAATAATAGGAAGTGGTCGATATTTTCGGAGATGTTTTCATTGCGTTGTCAATTTACTGTTGATAATATTTAAATTTTAAATAGTTTAATTGTTTAATTTTAACATATAAATATTTACAAATAAAACTTTTAACTTGGTATATACTTGGAGTATTAGAATAAGTAAGTAGAATAATTTAAGCAAATATGGTCTTGTTAATTTTTCTATTATTTCTTATTAAACTGACTCTTTTTAAAGGCATAAAACTTTCGCACTCGATTTTTTCCGTCTCACAAGAGCTTATTCAAGATTTAATAGAAAAATATGCTAGGGGTTGACGTGTATTAAATTTACCAGCAATTTGAGTGACGCGTTTTTTGGTATTTATTAAAATAGCGTTAAAATTTTTTAGTACTTTTAAATTTTGAAGTTTTTGCTTATGTGTGTGTTGTTTTTGTTCTTGTCATGAACTTAGTAAAACTTGACGGATTTAAGCCATTAAATTTAAAGCGAAGACGCGCTTCTCTAGTCAAATACTGAAGGCCATTCTTTTATTAGTGCCATTTTTTTGCTCTTTATCATTCCACAAAGTTTGTTTTTCGATATTTCTTTCAAAATGCATTTTAAGTACGAAGCCAGCCTTTGTTTGATTTAAGCTTAAAAGAATGAATTTGGAGTCTGGTTGGTTCCTTTTTTTAAAATTCATATTTCGGCACGCAAAGCATTCTACTATTTAAAATTAATTATTGGATTGGAAGCAAAATAAAATATATTTTGGAGGAAGTTAAGGTTGCTTAATTTGTGCTCAATAGTGTTATATTTTATGCTCATGATTATTTACCATCTGTTCAGAATTTTCCTTTTTGTTTGTCAAACAGATATTTAATAATACTTTCCTATTTAAAAATAAATAAATTGTCCCATTAAAATATTTATATTATTCAAGTTTATTAAGTTTTCAGGGAACGGCCCTATGTATTTAGTAATTTCTTAGTATGGTGCAACTGTCAATTGTTTAATTTTAGTAATATTTGATGAAATTTAAATTTTTCTTTTGAGCAATTTGTTTCGGTTCTTCATTTTAGAGTAATTGTATTGTTCTTATTTGCGTATTTTAATATGAAATTTGAAAATTAAAACAACTAATCATTTTATCTTTTTTTTTGTTTTAAATTGTGCCCAAATTCGGATTTCTGATTATATTTTAAAGAACTGTTTATAATAAATTTATTTGAATTTATGTTATGAATTTTAAATCTTTGGATTTTGGTTACAAATTAGTTTCCCAATGTCCTTGCGCCCACTTTCTCCAAAAACTGCATGTGAAACTGCTTTATACCTTTGCAAAAGTCTTGCCTAAATTAAAGTTATTTTAATTTTGAAATTTATCTTCCATAAATTAAGCTTTTTATGCGATTTCATTAAAACATTTAAAGTTTGCATAAAACGCGAAAATTTTCGTCTTAGTTAATACCTGTGGTCGGTATTTGTAAATGTATTTTTCTGATTAATTTATCGACAGTCTCCAAATATTTTGTTTAAAATTTAAGAACTCACTCGTCAATAACTTGCGAATAAACCCTGGATTTATGAATTTTAATAGATCCGCTTTTTAAGGAGGGTTTTGTTTTTAAATATATTTTCTATTCTATTTTAATTAATATATATTAAATTGGCTATATTTGCTTTATAGATAAAATTTTATCAAAAGTTTATTATGGTCTCAAATCCCCAGCAAGTTTTGAAAAAGTCATGTTTCGTCACACAATGCATTCTACTATTTAAAATTAATATTATTGGATTGGAAGCATTAAAATATATGAATATTTTAATCATAACAATTTGTTTATTGTCAATTAATTTTTTTTTTGTATTAATAAAAAATCTTATTTATTGTTTATTGCATACAAATTTTTAACGTTTTAATTAGATGTTTTGTTAAATAAAACCGATTAGGTAACTTCCATAGAATAGTTGACAAATATTGAATAAATGATTTTGTTTGGCTCACCTTTTGTTTTATACTTTAAATTTACTACATACCGCATATTTTATTTATAATTAAATTCGGTATAATAATTTAAACATTTCTTAAGATGCCTGCGCTACTATTAATTTACATCTGTAGGTTATCTTATTCTTGAATTTCCGCGAGGACTCGTGGTTAAAGTGTGAGGCACGTTTTGCTTTGGTGATTTCAGTTCCTCTTAATTTTATAATTAACTGTTAAACATAAAATAAAGTGAATTTATTTCAAAACTTAATTTATCATTAATAAAAATTGATTCTAATTACTTATCAATTCATTAACCATATCTATGAGGAATAATTACTAAAAAAATTTTAGGAAAAATATGTTGCTTTAACTGTAATTTAATTAATAAAAAACTTAAACTAATATTGAAAATTGATAATAATTAGAAGTATGAATTAAAATTACAATGAATAAACAATATGAATCAAAGTGTAAATAAAAATAAAACCTTTTATGTAGTGAAATTATGTCTACATATATTTATTATGTCTCATCGGCCAGGCTTTTATTGCATGAGACAATTTTATATTCGTTTTTATAAATGAATTTTTATTTGGTTTTGAATAAATAGTTATAATGTTGCAATTTTAGACTTAAAAATCTTTTGGAATAACATTTGTATTTTTTACACATATATCATGGATATGTTGATTTAAACAGTTGATTTAGTTGGCTATATTGCATTAAAATTATTTATCGGGTTGATACTTTTTGATCCTCTTTTCTTTTGTTTTAGATAATTGCTGTAAATCATTGATTATTATAAACAAGAACTTGCACCCTTTAATTTATCATTTTGCTTGAATGAATTTCCAATGTTTTTGAGTTGGTATTTGTCAAAACCCTTGATATTCAAAGTTATTTTTTATATGGCGTCTTCAGCAAAATAAATATTTCTGCGTTGTTTTTTAAATTTCTATCACAATATTATACACAATCCATTTCATCTTGCCTAGTCGTTCTTAGAAAAACGGGTGAAGCTCGCGGTACCATTCTCCTTCTTGCTCTTGGATAAATGTTGCGACAGCATCTGATGTATTGAAAGTAAATGAATATTTGCAATTCAATTTGCTTTAATGATTATTATATTTATTTGATTTTAATTAATTATTCAAATATTTTAAATACATTTTTTCTCTGCTGTCTTTAGATAACAATTGTTATGTCAACTATTATTTTTAGATGATTTGCTGAATTTTGTATTAACATTTTTTGGAAATTTCATTTTTATCATTTTAATTGTTTTTGAAAACAACAAATAAACTCATTTCTTAATGCTTACACTTTAGTTATTTTGTTTTTGTCGTACGCCCTTCATTAATTTTAGTTTTTTCTTATTATTTTATCATTTTGATGTATTTAATTTTAAGATTAAAGCAAAAGTTTCATCTTTTTTTAAATTTAATTTTTAGTTAATTTAATTCTCGAGGACCTGTTGATCAAATGTTTATGTGCGGGATCTTCCTCGATCGCGTAGTTGATCTTTGTGAGGTAGCATTAGATTTTATTTCCTTTAATGTGCGTATCGCGTTTAAGCGCTAATACTGGCCTTTCGGGAAGTCGAATATTTTTCTTCTTTTTATCCCGCTTGTAAGGACCGTGATGAAAATAGACGGATGAGTTGTATCTATTGCAGTGAATAAACAGTCTGTGACAATTTTTAATTTAAAAATATTTTTGACATAAAAATAATTTTAAAAACTTTTTCATTGTTGAAAACTGCATAATTCTTTTTGTGGTGGCTTATTATTTTATCACATTAGTTTCGATAAATCTTAAGCATTTTGTTTACCATATTAGTTCATTGTGATGAGTGCAAAAACCAACGATTTTTCCTCCTTGTGGCATTATTTTAGCGTATTGGTTCCGGCTAATCTACCAGCGTAAGCAATTCATGTTTTTTATTTTGTTGATTATTTTAGCCGATTTAACATCAAATACATTTGTCATTTATAAGTCTGCGACACCGAAATTTCCTGTAATCAAAAATAATTGCTTTCATATAGCATTGAATAATAAAAATTAGAAAATTATACTTTTGGGTAGGTTTGAGGTTTTACGCTTGAAATGATAATGTGCATAAATTAATTGGTAAATAATTCTATTTCAGGTTTTTGTTTTATTTTTCTTAATTATTTGCTTTTGATATATTATTTTTATTTATTTTAAATCTTATTTTGGTTATATATTAACAGTTAGTCCAAAATAATTATTTGTTCATCATATTTAAATATTCAGCTTGAGTAGTACAATTGTTTTTCATACATTTAATTATTAGTTCTTTGAACCTGATTTTTCCGTTTAATCTTAAAAGGATTGGTGCGTTTTGTTAAAACCAATTTGCAAACTGCGTTAATATGCCTCTCATTTCGATCTTGTTTCAACATTTTATTGCAGTTTAATTTATTTTTATGCATTCTAATTTTGTCGGCATACATTTCCTAACAAGCGACGGGCGGTCATTTTTTAGCAAACAATTTTCTCAGTAATAATGTTAAAACATGGATTTGTGTCTTTATTAATTTATTTTGTTGATGAAATTTTTCATAATTTCGTGCCTTTTAAATTGTTAAGAAATTTTTCTTTTTTTTCCTATTTTTTTAATTACTCTTAGTTTTTAAAAACTATATTTTAATTAGGCAACAAAAAATAAAGTTCTTTGAACCCATTTAATATTTACCAGCACCCTCCCTCCCCGGAACCAGAAGAACCAGAATAACAAATACCAGCCGGAGCTGAACATGAGGTTTTGCACACATACGCCAACTAATAATATATTAGTAAACTCACCAAGTCAACCCGAAGTATAAAATAACTTAGCTAAAATTTAAAATTTAATTTAAGATGGGAATATTTATAAGCAACCAGTTTAAATCCCTAATAAGCGGAAAGAACTTAGAGTGATCTTTATGACGTCAGAACGCTTCTGCTCAGCGCAACTCGCTTTCTGAGAGATTGATGAAGTCCATTTAAATTTTTAAAATAGAAAATCAAAACTGAACAAAACAACCTTTTGAGTAAAGAATTAATTGAAGTAATAAATAAAAATCAGTAAAAGATAAAACTAAATTTTGTCTGATAAATTAAACAAAATGTATAAAAATAATTGCTGCGTGTGTATGAGCAAAAATCGAGTATAAAATAGAAAAAATAGAAAATCTCTAATATCTGTAAAATCTAAAACAATCATGTATAAATTTTAATTAAAAATAAGGCAACCATCAGAAACAAACATAAAACACCAAACCTTATAAGTAAAAAATAAATAAATATTATTAAAACATTCATCAAAATTAAGGAAAAAATTAAAACTTGTGCTAATTAAATATGTATAGAAAAAAATAAAAAGAACAGCTAATGGACGGCATAAGCCTCAACCTTATCATATAGCGTGGTTAAAATACAACAAGCGGGTTCGTGGCAAAACAGTTCGGTGAACATGGAATTCTTCCAACGCTGGATTTACTCCTTGCCAACAAAACGAATGACCAATTGACCATTTATTAAAATTTTAAAAAATTATTAAAACTATATTATAAATAGTTTACATTACAAATATCGTCGAGAACGGCATAAACGGCTTACTATATTTAATTATGCTATTATTTAGGCTAAAAACGTTTTGATTTTTTGAATGGAGTTTGATTCTTTAATAAAGAAAAAATAAAGCAGTAATTAGGGCAATAGAATGCAACTAATATGATTATTTTAAAGTGTAAAACTTTTTAAAAAAATGTAAAAAGGATATATTAAATTTATAAAAATAATTGATAAATACATAATCAAAAAAATGTAAAATGTTTTATAAATAATAAAAAAATATAAACATGAGTAAATTTAAAAACCCTTAATTTGTAAAAAATACAGGGCTAAAATGCTTTACTTCTATTTACGTAAAAAACTATTTAGTTCAAGAAAAAATGAAATCATTAAAAAATCCCCCATATAAACCAATAAACAATTTTGTAAATTTCAAAAAAAATTGTTTACTCAAAACTTATGAAAAATGGCAAAAAAAATTAAAAAAGAAATGATAATTTCCTCCCAAATTAATAAAAAAATTTGAATAAAAATACTAAAATAACGGCGTAACTCTACCAGCCAAACGACTTTTGGCGCCAACATAAAATTAATTTGTCGTCGGTCAACTTCTAACAAACATTGATGCACATAACTAAAATTCACTGCAATTCTGGATGAAACTGTTTGAAGTTGCAGCAATTCTATTATGGAGCGGATAAAAAAACACAGATTTTTATTTACTAAACAAAATTAAGAGCATAAATAAATAAAATAATTTCGAATAATAATTAAATTTAAAATTAATAATTTTTTTGCCAATGACCAAATTATCTTAGCAAAATTGTACGATTTAAATGATTCGTTTTTGGTATTTGAAAAGAATTTTGATTTACTTGCGGTTCCCTGTTTCCTTGTTTAACATATAGTGTTTCTATTAATTGTAATAAAGGATGGCAAATTTTGAATCTGTTTCTGTTCTGTTCTGAATCTGAGAACAAATTGTTGTTATGTTCTGTTCCGACCTCGAGAACAGGAACAGAACAGTGTAAACTGTTCTTAGACTGTTCCAAATAAAAATTTCCTGATTGTACTCACCAGCTAAGAATATTAAAATAAAACTGTTTAAGTTTGTTTGTTTAATAAATAAATTATTTTAAATAGATTAACATTTTTATATATGCGATTTTACTCGGTTGAGAAACAAATAATCAATATATCTTGATCTAAAATTTTAAATATAATATTTATTTCAATAAATACATTTCAAATTTTGGGTTATGATGCAATTAGTACTAAATGATTGTTGCTCTTTGTAATTTTTTTAATTTTATCCTAAATTTTCAGATGATTGATTTATATACTTTCAAGTTTTGGAATTACCTATTTTCTGTGAAGCTATTATCTCACAATTTGCTAGATTTTTTTCTTTTAGCCGATTTTTTTTCCTAAATATCTGAGTGTTTGTTTAAATTTATTTAATATCACCTTGTTTGCCGTTTGAGTATACCAAATATGCTTGCAAAAGCGTAACGGTAATTACATTAAAAAGATAGGTTTCTGAACAATTGTTGTTTTTTATCTGTTTTAATCTTCGTTTAAAATAGTTAGCATAACATGCTTACCCAGAGGTAAATTGGATTATTTTCAAATGGATCGTTTTTTTTAAATTTATAATAAGATTAAATGTTCCGAATAATTGAGTTTAAGTTTCTGTCCGGCGATGTCGTGCGTTCGAAGAAGTAGGCTTTTCGGACATGGTAAGCGTTCTTGAATATTTTTCGCTGGCTAAATATGTTTCACATACTTGATTTATCTGATTGAAAGCATATTATAGCTAAAATAAAATGTTTTTCGTTTTTCTCATATTTTATGGCAAGGTAATATTAAAAAAAAAATTTTTTTATTAAAATAATTTATTTTAATCAAAATTAAGATAATTAGTTTATTAGTAAATTGAATCGCTTTTAATTTTAACTAGTTTTTTTTCAGATTAATGCACTTTTCTTTTAATTTATAATTATTGGTCGATTTAATTAAAATTTGGATATCTTTATTTAAATCTAATTTGTGACATTCATTCCATAATTAAATTTGATCAACTTGGCATTTTAAATTTCTATTCTTTGATTTATTAGATGCAAGTTGCATTTAATTGCATTTAAGTTACATTTTAAATTTTTTAATTCGTTTTAGGTTTTTTTTATCAATTTTTGCTGGATTTTAAGCCAATTTCAGGTTCAATATCAATTTCTGTTTTTTAAATTAAAATGTTTTATTGTGTTGTAAACATTTAAATCTAAATCGCTGTACAAAGCCCGATTGTTTCAGTCAACTAGTGTTCGGCACGGTACGGTATTACCGCGGTATTTTTCGGTATTACCGATTCGGTATACCGACCGAAGAAATTTTGGGATTTCGGTTTTTTTTCGGTATCGGTACCGAAATATCGATACCGAATACCGACCAAGATATCTCTGACTGGAATACCGCGGTATTTTCGGTATTTTTCGGTATTACCGCGGTATTTTTTTTCGGTATTTTACCGAAATACCGATACCGAAAAAATTGTGAGATTTCGGTTTTTTTTTCGGTATCGGTATTATACCGAAATACCGATACCGAATACCGAAAAACCCCATTTGCCGAACACTACAGTCAACTGTGCTGGTCACCGGTTTTTTGTAGTTTTGAGGTGATTAACCTTCTAATTATCTTGCGCATTTAATTAGTTTTTATTTTTTTGCGTAAAAAAGTTCAAGGTTTTTTAAATATTTGAAGTAATGGGCCGTGATGAAGATAACCAATGATATTTATATTTTTTATTTAAGTGTTTCAAATTTTTAACAAATAAAAATGGATTTTTTTTATTTATGTTGCTTTATTATTAGCAAATAATATTTTTTTATAATTTTATTATACTTTTTTTTTAAATATTTGTTGTCTATTTATTGATTGTCTTGTCCTTTTTTAAATAAATTGTTTTCAAATGTGCTGAATTTATTATTAAATTAAATTTATTAATTCAAGAGTTGGCTCACATGCTGAAATCCGGAGTTCGTTGTGCTCTGGCTTGAATGTATTGTTTCAGTGTGTACACTGGTCTCCGTCAATCAAAGTCTATCCTAATAAGCCAGTTTTTTTCTGTGAATATTTTCGTGTTTTTATCTGTTAGACTTTCTTTAAATATTTGTTGTTTATTTATTGCCTGTCTTGTCCTTTTTCATATAAAGTTTTTTAAATATGCTAAATTTAAATTATTAAATTACATTTATTAATTCTCACGAGTTGGCTGGAATCCGTAGATCTCACTGTCAAAAAATTATGTACATTTGCAATTAGAATTATTATTTTATTATTTTATTAAGGTTATTCGACCTGCAAGGCTGTTGACTTAATTTCCGGTGTAGCATGGCTTTCTTATAAAGTGTTTGATTTAATATTACGTATGATAAACTAGTTGTACAATGAGTATTTTCACATGAGCCCTGTTCAATATTGTATTTATAATTTTTATATTTGGTTAAATTGTTAAGTTTTGTTTAACCTAAATTTTAAGTGTCGTATTTGTTTTAAAACCATTTTGTTATATATAAAAAGCTTTTTGAGATAACTCCAAACTTAAAACACAATTCGTTTTTCAAGTATTTTTTAAAGTGGAAAGTTAATTAAAACATCAAAATAGTGCACATTTTGGGGGACTTCAGCGGTACCGATAGGCTTCCGTTAAAAAATTTGAATTTTTGTGACTAACCCAATAGGCGTCATATAAGGTAATTAGGAAAATAAAAAAGGCTCTAAATGGGTTGATCACGATGGCTTTATTAGTACTATTTCATTATAGAAACATTACTTTGATCTATCAGACCCCAATGAATCAAATATTAATTATAAGACACATAAATAAAGAACCCAAATATGATAGTAAGTTAATAAATAATATTACGGCCTTCTATAAGCAGCATTATATGTTCTATAATGAAAAAGCACATTAAATAAAAAATAGTTATAATGCGTGTTCTAAATAAAATTTTTAAATTTTAATTCGAAAAACTGTTAATAATTTTCAACAGTATAATTTATTTCTCACAAATAATAATATGTCAATAGGTATTTTTAAAAAATCTCAAAAGTTAAAAGTGTCACTTTTTGTAGTCTAATTTTTAGCTGATTAGCTTTTATCCATAACACATAATTATTCTACAGCTCTTTGCTTGGAGAGAGAGGGAACGAAATTAGAGATCGCCGTATATAATGTGTAAATCAAATAAACTGCAATTTTGGTTCACTTTATGTTTTTCTTATTTTTGTTCAAAAATTGATGTTTTCTTAAATATAGTGAAAAGTGAGCGGAAAATTGTGCCTAATTTAAAACTATCAATTGTTATAAAGTCATTATTTATACAAAAAGCAAAATAAACGTAAAAAGGCGCTACTGAGCAGACTTTGTGAGATTTAGAAATTTACTATTTAATAATTTTGGGCTAAATTTGTATTTGACAACTAAACTATTAATAATTTAAAATAAAATTAATGTTGTGCTTGTTTAACTTGATTATAATTATCTTTTATGATCTAATTTTCTATTTTTAATTATTTTTTCATATATCTATAGATAAATTAATAAATGAAATATTGATCTATGTTTTTAACTCAGTACGGTAATTACAATAATTTTTTACCCGAATAATTGAAGTCATATTTAATAATTTAGCTCTATTATCTTCTTTTTTATTTATAATTTGCGTTGCTTATTTTCTTTACAATAGTGCCTACACAGAATAATTAAGTTTTCCTTCATTGACTTTGTTGGCATTGTTAATTTTACATTTAATACTATTTGTTAAAAATAGCATAATTGATCGCCCGGTCCCTTCCATCTACAGTATGTACTTGATGAATTCGCTTATTCATTTCGGTAAATTTTTTTAAAATAAAATTGTTTATTAAATTTATTGTAGCTACTGATTTTTATATCCTTTTCTTGGTCAAAAGATTCTTGTATTATTTATGTTATTTATTGTTGTTTTGCTCTTGAATTTTGTTTCAGCATAATTATTTGCTCCATTTCTTGTCGACTGCAGAGTTCATCCTCACCTTTTGCTCATGCGTTCAGTAGGGTTTTTACGTGTAGTTGACATTATTTAATGATGGTGGCAAATTGCAAAATAGTCACTACAAGCTTAAGTTTTTTGCCAGTGATTAATGCTGATGATTTTTTTTGATTTAATTTTTTTGATTTTACATAGATAATTAAATTAAACTAGTTTATGGAAAAGGTTGCAGTTTTATCTTATAAATTTAGAACTGCACCACAACTAACCATAAAATCTTAATAATTGCTTATCTCTTGGAAAGTTTAAATTATTTTATTTATCTTATATTTATTAGTGTAAATCGCGCACTTCTTTTTTTGCATTATCACTTTCCAATTTAGCGGATTTAAAATTTGAATGGAAGCGACAGCGAAAAAATTATGCAAAAACTCAATTTAATTTTAATAAAGATGTATAAACAGTTTCAAGAACTTTTTTATATAATTATATTTTTTATAAATGCGGGGTTTTACTGTCAATTTCAGTAACAAATATTTTACTTTCATTTCTATTGAATTTATTT
>MEIZ01000225.1:38574-51243 GCA_001723225.1 Globodera ellingtonae | reverse complement strand
TGCGATTCTTTTTTTAATTTTATAATGGGTGCGTCGATGTGGCTTTTGCATTAGATAATCATAGCTATCGTATAATATTTAGTTTTTTATTTTAATTGAAACACAATAGTTTTAGTTTATTTTGTTTATGGATTTAATTATTTTTCTCTATTTTCAAGCTCAATTTTTTCTTTAATTATGCATCAAGATACAACATTGCATATCAGCTTTCAATTGTGTAATTTATTAATATAAAACGAAAAAAACTAAAATTTCCTTCGCCACAAACTGGTGCTGTTAGATGAGGTCAAGCCAACAACTATTGTACAAGAGCAACACCCAAAAAAATAATAATTACAATTAACAATCTATTAGAAGTAATCTCGAAATAATAACAATAGGGCCGGCAGTCCAAAGAAATTGTCAAATAAGTTCATAAAATATTTAAAAACAAGCTAAAAGTTATTAATAAAATGATTAAAATTCTACTGCAATGTTTTAACCAACACCGCATTTCTATGAATTCAAAGCCAGAAGCAAATAGCATTAAATTTAGATATCGAGACTGAATATAAATGTTAGCAACTAAACTAGTTGATAAAATTACAACATTACAACCAATTTTTAAAGAAAAACCCTTGAAAATGATAAATTTAAAAAACTTCTCTGTGAATATTGGATTATTTAAAATGCGGTAATGGTAAATAAGATAAAATTGACGATTGGGAGACCAATGGTTTTATGTACAAAATAGATTTAAAGATTTTTTTTGCTAAAAACATTAACATGTCTTGTTATTAAATAATTAAAAATATTTGATTAAATTGCTTAACTTATATAGGTAAAATACGAAAAAAAACTGACACTGTCCAACAACAACTGTTAAAAATCAGATTTGAAAAAATATAAAATACAAACTATTTCGTGCGCTGCCAGGCGATTAGAATAAAAAAATTGGCCAAACATTTTGCAGATGGATGAATTTAAATGGTTATTTTCTAAAATTTTGTAATGGTTATTCAGTTAGTTGCAATCACAATTAAATAAAAGCTTTATTTTATTATGCTAATGCTCACAACCAATGTCATCACCACATGGCTTGAAATATTTTAAAACAATTTATTTTAACTAAAAATGTTAGGACATACGGGTTAAAAAAAAAGCTTCGAACAGCGACTCAAAAAATTAATCATTAACAATTTATGAACTAATTATACAAAAATATGCATTTACAAAACATGCTGAATGACGCATTGCTATGAGCAGTTTATAAATGAGATGCATTTTAAATATCAAAAAAATCAAATATTGTGAGAGCAAGCAGCGCTCCGATAATAAACTTGAAATTAATTAATAAAATAAACCTTTAAGAAACAGCAAAATAATAAATTTAAAGGACCTAAATTCCATTTATTAATAATTTAATGATTTACGTGTCCCGAAATATGCGCATTAAAATAATTTACGGGTTTATCATAATGAAGCTAGAATTCATAAAATAATTTAAAAAAACAAAAATGCTAGACTATTGAAATAGAATAATTTTTTAATTTCTAATAGTTGATAAAAAACAGTTGCCATTGAAGATTTGTTTTAAAAAAGATTATTATAATATAAATATAGAAAGGGATAAAGCTTTAATGATGCATAATCGCGCTAAACATTAATAATCTAATATGCCTGCATTCAATAACACTTACCATTGGGAGCAACACATCAATTGGATTTGAACGAATGGATCTACAAAAGGCCTATGGGATCACATGCTCTTAAGCATTTGAAAATGTTCAATAACAAAAAATAATACTTTGGTMATGCCCATACTAGCAGTAAAAATAAAGTGTCTTCTCTAATTTCTTGTAATTTATTTAGATAATATTATTATTAATAAAAAATACTTTAAACTCGCCGAGAATAAACGCACAAGAATGATTAATAATTTTACATTAAAAACAATAAATAATGCCGTTTAAGAATATGAAATTTCACAAGTAAAGAGTCGAGTAGCTTATAATTTTTCGTTTATACATTTCATCAAAATACTGCGAAATATTAATTGAAGGACGCACGGGGAAGTGTGCCGGGGAATCTCCACAGATGGAAGCGCGGAAAAGGAATTCTATGGCAAAGATTGCAATATAGGCTTCGAATAAACGTGATTAATAATGTTATACAAACAGGAATATAACCTAAAAGCATTTACAAAATAATATTAATTCTCGCTAGCGATTAATTTAACATCTTCTTTTGTTAAACAGTATTTAAATAGTTTCAAATAAAACTGGGCGTATTCGAAGAATGCTATTTAATATAGTTATGTAACTGTTTATTTTACATGCATCTAAATATTTAAATTTTGATTTATTAATTTTTGGGAATGCGGTCACTCCATCGTTTATCTTCCTAAATGAGTTTTTTTAATATAGTTTCTTTATGTATTGAGTTTTTAAAATTATGATTTTTTATGTAACCGTTTTGATGTTTTAAATAAAAAATAGATGATATTTAAATTAATCAACTTTGATTCCATTTTATGGCCACCTTTATGTAATGCTCGTTTATGCTACTGAATAATCGGCAAAGTTGCAACCAACACGTCGGAACTTAAATCAATCAATCCTCTGTTAACAAGATCATGCCGACCCTTAACATTAGCATTGTTCTACATCAAAATATTTTGGAATTAATTGTTACAAAGATATTTGTGTATATTTTTGCAATTTTTTAAAATTTCTCTGCTTATTTTTGATTTGGATTTTAAAATATATTAAAATTTAAATGCTCTTATAGAACTGAAATATATATATATATATTAATAATTAATGTAACACTTGCTCTCAAATATCGTCCGAAAATGATAAAAAAGCAGCAGATTTGGTGGGGAAAACAATAAGCCTGATCAAGCATAAAATTAAAATCTAAGAATAAAGGCAATTATAAATAAATATTGCGCATGGCGGACAAAATCTTTTGATATAYATATGGAACTTGCATTTTAATAAGCTGGCGAAAAAAACACGAAACATCAATTTAACGTATGCTTCCAAACTAATTACTTGATTTGTAAACGCCAAATCTTTGCATGCCGGAAAAAGTGCAAGCGCCTTTTCATCATGCGAAACGATTATGTGAAAGCAATTAATATTGGCCCCTTTTTTTGAAAAGTGAAATGTCTTAGATAACTAATTATATATTTTTAGAATTCAAATAAAATAACAAATAAAAATATTCAAAAAATTTCCATTTAAGAAAATTTGCTTGCAAAGATGAAGTTTTTTTTATTTTAAAAACTTGAATATATTAGAGAAGAATATTGTTACATAAAAAAAATTTTAATAAGACTTTCTAAGCTAAGTTAACAAAGATTTACTCTCGTAGCCAAAGTCCGTGCCAGAGTTAACATTAAAGAAAAATAAAGAGCAACATCGCAATTAGAGGAAATGTGTAGTTGTCATTTTTTTAGTTTGGATCCAAAATAAAAAAACAATATAAATAATAATCGAATTTAAGTTTGATAACAAATTTATGTTGGTCAAGGAGGAGCGAATGATCTTTATACAAAACAAAATTAAATACACAATTAAATTAAAGTTATAATTATAAGTAAAACAGCTTTGACTTGTGAATATTTATGTTCTCATCATTGCAAGATTTTTTTTAAAACCAAACAATTAAACATTTACAACAACAAATTAGAATTTTGATCAAAAAACGCATAATCTTAACCAAAAATCATAATAATTTGTCCATAATTTAATTTAAAATAAGGCTCAAAAAATAATAAATTTAACAAAAAAATTTTGGATAAAACTGATATTATATTAAAAATTAATGTAACACTTGCTCTCAATATGCGCTACCTCTTCTACTTCTTTCCTCACTGTAAAATACAACTACCTATTTACAATCATGAGTTAAATGTATTTGGCTTTAGGACCTTATCCTTCAACTCTAGAACCTTAGGAATATTTAGAATACTCCCTGTAATTAATATTATCACATTTTAAAGGAATAAATAAATACCTCTTCTAAATTATTTTATATTTTAAATTTGCACCGTTCTCTGCCGTCTATTAATGCTTTAAAGCACTTTTTAAAACATTGACACTGAATCTTTTTGCTAAACTTGTTAATCGATATTTGTGGTTTCCTTACTCAATGTTGAGTCGGAAATTGTATAAGAACTTTGTTAAACTTATGTATTTTTATAAAATTTAATTATAACATCTTGTAACAAATTGAATCTCGATTATGGTTGATTTTTAATTTTTTTTACAAACAATAAAATTAATTTGAAAAGAAAATACATGATGTCTTAATGCATTCTTCGCATAAATTCAAATTAATAATGCTTTAACTATAACGCTGTTTGACATTTTTGATTCATTAATTGCAAAAAATAAAGTTTTTGGTGAGAAAAGTATTTAAATTTTGTTTATGCGCGTCAATCATTCCGTCAAAATATTTCTGGAATCAGATTTAATAAATTGTAATATTTTCAATGATTTATTAACATCCTAATATAGTATTAAATGTTTTAGTTAAAACCAACAAATCATATTGTAAATTTGATTTTATAACCTGTAGAGGTTCAGCTTTCATACGTCAAAATAGAGTTCGCATGGTTTTTCCTGTTAAGATAACTGACAAATTGTTTAATAAAAAATGGGTTTTTTTTGGAAAAAGTTGGCATTTATTACCAAATAATTTTTTTTAGATTAATATTCTTTGTTTTATTTTTGGCCGGCATCAAATATTTAAAAGTGTACATTAATTAGATTTTTTAAAAATATCAATGAATTAATATCATATTTCTGTAAGAGAGAAGAGTTGATATGTTATCAGATATATATTCAACAACAATGGTACAACACGGAAAGACCATGCTGTGACTTTAACAAAAGTTATAATATTTTATTAAAACGGAACAAAATTATTTAAAATTCTAGGCGACAAAATCTTAGATAAACATGAAAAACCCAATTACTAATTTTTTAATAAAATCTAAAATTATCAGTTTTAATGATAAAGAACGATGCGTTGTAAAGCATTATTAAATTTCGTAAATTAAAAGATTTATACCAATATAATCATTAATCAACATTATTCAGCTGTAACAAAAAATAAAATTAAATTGTATAATTAATACTCTAAAAGCAATATGTAATTCGAAAGTGCATGTTAACTCGACATTTTACAATGAGTGCTATTTAGAATAATTAATTTTTTGTTGGGCATTACCCATGATAGTAAAATGTTATTTACATATGATGGTCACCACTTTATTTATGTTTTATTTGCCGTTGTTTATAAAATATTTCTTTAAAAAAAAATCATTATTAAATTTTATATTAGAACTTTAATTGCTAATTATTATTTAATAGATTGTCGACAAATTAATGCCCCCCCTGGTTTTGATACTTGACCTTTTTAATTATTTTAATTTTTATAGTTAAATTCTTGAATTGTCAATTGGCTGTTTGCTTTTAATATTTTTTTTTGAAATTTATTGCTCACTTTTCTTGTCTTCGGAGCTTTTTAAATATCTTGCAATCAACAGTAAAATGTTATCTTTATTTTCCATTGTATTATTAATTCCTTAGAAAAATATACTAATTTGATTAAATTATCAGGAAATTATATCGAAAACGACACTATAATTATTTAAACTTAATTAATCCAAAAATTGAACCAAGAATAAAATTTTTTACAGCTATTACAGTACAAAATAAATGGCAGCATCAAGCAAGATTAAAAAATTTTCCATTTTAAATATTCAGATGGGATAAAGTTTAACTATGAAAAAAAAATTTTTAATCTCTTAATACTCAATAAAATAAAATAAACTTCAGAAAAACTCCTTGTTTACATTAACTTTTATATGTTTTGACATTCTAATATAATTTAAGTTCATTTAATTTTTTGTTCAATAACTAATTGTCTATTATTCAAAGTGCATTTTTGTATACATTGTTTTTTGATATGCCAATATTAATTTTATACTTGGTTTTTATGAGTAAATATTAGATTAAAATCTATTTTCTTGAAATGTTTTTAAAATTTCTCAATTGAATGATTTAGTATTGCACGATGATTAGTTTATTTCAATTTAAAAATTGAATACATAATATATTGGTTTATATATAGTATACCGTTGTTAATAAAATATGTTTTTATTTTTAGTTTTGATTCAAGTTTTGAAAAAGATAGGTATTTATTATTCCGTTGAATCTAATAAGCTTTATTTGTTATAATATTAAATTACATAATTATTGACCGATGTAATTTGACTGACTTTGGCTTTTTTAGATAATTAATAAACAAATATGCATTTTAAATAAACTTAAAAAATTCTATTTATTAGTTCATGCATTTTAACATTTTATTACCATAAAGAAATGGGTTTAATACACTTTTAAATAACTGTTCGTGTTTGATTTAAGATATTTTAAAAGAAAAACCTTTTTTCACCATTAATTGCATAGATTCAGATAATATTTGGAAATTGTGTCAGAATATGTGACTTTAGCAGTATCTATGTTGCAATGGCATGGCCCGCCTCATGGTGCGCCGGTAGCGTAATACAGCTTTCGTTCCATTCAGCGCCCTGTTAGAAAGGAAGTCGAATTGTTATATTGTAATTGATTGTCTTTCTCTAACTCTAACTCTCTTTTACTTTATATGATTTGTTTTTGTTATTTTCTAGTTTTAAAATACAGTATGGGCTTCATAGTTCACTAAAAATAACATTTTGCTCTTAATTTGAAATGAAGCTTTACTGCAGGGTAGCATGTTAAATTCCTATTTATTTTAAATGATTTTTATTTGTTTAAAAAATATAAGATAACTGTTGAAGTGGATTTAATCATTTCCCTTTTAATCTTCGGACTTTATAATGAATTATTTATTAAAAATGTTTAAACCGGTTTGACAGTATTATAATATTTTTGATTTATATTTAATCTAACATTTCATGTTTTGCTATATTTTTAAATGCAACTGACATTCTCTATTTTATTGTTTAGTAATGATTATTTTACTTACAATATTACATTTTAGACATTAATAATAACCCTTTTATTTTACTGCTTGAATGTAAAAATTTCATTGTCACATTGTATTCATTTATTTGTATTTTGCGTATTATGTTGATTTTGCTTAGGATTTGTTAGCTGAATTTTAGATCGTTTTTTATTATTAATAAGTGTTATACATGATATATTTTTAAGTTAACCCATTTATTGCGCATTTCTATCAACAGCTGTTTGCCCTGGTATGCGACGGCTTACCGCTAGAGGCAATAAGTAACTTTACCTCGTCGACCAGAAAGTTGCCTTAGGTTGCCATAAGTTCATATTATTTTATTGCATTCACTAAACTGTTTTGCTTCCGATTTAGTCCTGTGAATATACAATCTGCTCAAAATCTACCAATTCCTTCTCCAATAATTTTAGCTTTCATTGCTAATAAATAAATTTTCCACGACATTTGTATGTATTATTTTTTATTCGGCGCGTTTGTTTTTATTTACTACCTAGGATTTTGAATTTTTCAATTATAAAATTAAGGGGATTTAAAATTTATTTAGTAAAAATTAATTGTATTAATTACGAATTAAATTCTTTTATTTAGTTAATTAATTATGAAATTTTAATTTCTTATTTATATGATCCATTTGTTTTTTGTAGAGAGTTTTTTAGATTGTGCTTAAACAATTGGTACAGTGGCAAATACTAATCAGTTACATTTACTGATTCTATCATTAAATTTTTCTCATTTTGATGCACACCGGTGATGAAAGCTGGAAGTAGAAAAAACATTATTTGTTTACATTTTTATTCAATCAATATATTTTAAACTCTTAAATTCTGCTAAGCAATTATCAAATTATTAACTTTACTATTCTAAATCGTACTCGGAAACACCCAAAAAACATTTTGCTATCTTTTTTCAAAAGTTGGATCATATTTCGTCGATTAAATATTAAAGGGTTGAAAAAGCCCTGAAATCCAGAAAAATCCCCATCACGTTAACACTGAAATTTTTTAATGATAATTTTATCAGAATTGTATTGTTTTATTTATGTAATTTATGTTAATTGAACGAATCATTTCATAAATTATCTTCACCACTTACTTTTAAAATATATTTAATTGTGCATTCAATACAAGTAATTGAGTTCGTCACAATATTGGGCTACTAGTTACGCTAAATTTTTATCTTCAAAACTTTCATTCAGTTTCTTTATTAGTAAATATTAATTTGAGATTTATTTATCTTGTTTTTGGAATCTTCGTTTTTACTTGGTAAACAATTTAATTTTTCTAATTTCAATGATAACGTCCAATTCAAATTATCGAACTTTTCAACAGCGGGGGAAAACGGGAAAAAATGCCCTTCAGTGATCCATCCATGCCGCTTTATGCGGTCTTTTTCGAACCGTTTTAAAAAGTTACGCCGTAAAACAGAGTTTCATTTAAATAGTAGGTAATTAATATACCTTTTCATAGCGTTTGCTTAATTTATTTAAATTATTTTAATTAACTCGTTTCCAATGCAGCTACCGTTTCTATTGCTCGCTGAGCGACTCTATTGAATTTTCATATTTTTTATTTAATTATTTTTGTGGTGTTTTGATTATATTTGTTTATTTGAATATCGATTTATTATTGCCTTTAATTGATATAATTTAATTTTAAAATAATTTATTAATCATAATTATCAAATGTTTTTTTAATAATATTTGTTCACTTGGACATTGTATTCAACCTCAATCTTTCTCTGCCTTTTTCACGATTTTTTTTACTGAAGAAAGTCACGGAGCAATAATAAAATAATTAAATGTATAATTTGGTTATTTCGTCATAAATAAACTATTCAATTTCTAAATATTTAACTTTGTTATCGATTTGCTTTGTGTCAACATCATTTCCCATAAACTATTTATTTATTGATTATAATTTAATGTCGACGCGTGCTTAATTTGTTATTTAAATAAATTAATAAAATATTTTACTCATTTGGTGTTTTAATTGATTATAATTTGATGTCGACGCGTGCTTAATTTGTTATTTAAATAAATTAATAAAATATTTTACTCTTTGGTGTTTTAATTGATTATAATTTGATGTCGACCGTGCTTAATTTGTTATTTAAATAATAAAATATTTTACTCATTGGTGTTTTAATTGATTATAATTTGATATCTACTGTCAAAATGACATTTTTATAAAGCCAATCTTTTGGGTTTAATTTGTTTTCAGCATGATTACTTATGTCATTTAATAAAATATTTTTTATTGCCTTTTCGATTAGTTTATCTAATATCTTTAGCTGCAAAAGCTATATGATTATATAGAATTTTTAAAACTCAACTCGAAAATAATTTTTTAGCCAATTTTTTTATTTATTTTATGTTTATTATTTATTAATTCCAACATTGGACTTTTTTGTGCTATTTTATACGATCCGGCACTTTTCCTTGGCAGTCTCCGTCCTTCCAAAATAGGAGTTTTCGTTTCCAACGGCTAAGCGGCCCTTTAAATCTATAAAATATTTAAATAGAAGACTGAAAATGATAATTTTAACAAAGTAAAAAATTATAAAAGATGGTTGGTCTGAAAGTTTTGGTTAAATATTTGAATTATAGCAATATTATGTTAGAAAACGTTTAAAAGTGTAAAATCTAAAAGAGCAACATATAGAATTTTATCAACATTTCCATCGAAAGAAGTTTTTTCTTTATAATTGTTTTAAGTATTGGCAAATTTTTTAATAAATAAAACCCTTTGCACCAATTCATTTTGACTTAACAGTAATAAAAGCTGTCAAATGATTATAATATTTTAAATTTATCTTTACATTATTTTTGTAAAAATATGATATTTTATTCAAATTTTTAATTAAAGATGCCCGGATTCTTTAGCCTTCTGAATTTTAAATGTAGTATTTGCATTAAACCGCCGCACGCTGTGTGAATTTTCTTTATGTTGTTTATACACTTTATTATTATTTTTGTAATTTAGCTTTGAATTTGCTTATTTTTTCTTTGACGGAAAATAATAAAAAAACCCGGTACTAATGGAGTTGGTATCTGCTCTTCCAATTTTCTAAAATTTGTAAAATTGTTTATTTTTGATAGAAAGATGATTATTTAACGTATTATAATAAGACAACGTACCGCCGAGTCAGCCTTATCGTGTTTAAAATTGACCAATAATGACAAAAAGTCGTCAACTGCTGCATCCACTTTGCAAAATCTATTTATTTATTAATTTCTTGTTTTTAACTAAAAAAAGAAACTGCCCCAGTTCAAATTAGAAATAATCAAAATTAAACATCAAACATTATACAAGCCAATTATTATTACGGAGTGAATTTTCAATAAATGTTATTTTAATATTTTATATTTACGCTGTTTAATTGGTTTATATTTTTTGATAAATATTTTGTGCTTTTTCGATTTGCAAATGATAATAAATAATAAAGATTAGTTCTAAATAAATATATTTTAATTTTAGTTTAATATGCAGCTTTGCTAATTGATTATAACTTAGAATAAAATCACAAATTAACGATTATTTATTGATCATTAACAGGATGTTAAGCGGGGTATTTTCAATAACATTTGGATTAAAAGATTTTTAAAACAAAATAAAATTCAGTGCATAAATTGAATTGTTTTCAAAAAATTACTTGGGTTATATTTTAAATAATTTTACAAAAATGATCAGCATCTTCCATTATTTTTGTAATTGTTGATATTAATTATTTAGGTTACGTAAATGAAATAGGAAATTCTTTTAATAAATTAAATGTTATTTAATTTTAAGGACTGGTCAATAAGGTTTCATTAGCATAGTTTTGGTGCTTTATTTTAATCATTTCTTATTTGGATTGTGTTATAAAATTTTTATTATTACGAGAGTTTCACTGTTTTAAAATGAAATATTGGCCTTGGTATATCATTTGTTAATGCATTTTTACAATTATTAGTTTATTAAGATTTGGCGTGGTAGTACACTGCTGCGGGAAAATTACTAAGGTTTTAATTTCCAATCATTTTAAGGCTACCGGCAGAACGATCGGCAGAATAAGCAAGATATCGACGACGGCTTTAGGTCAGTTAAATATTATTTATTTTATTTTTTTTGCACACCATTCATTAAATTTATATTTTAAAATTTTAGAAAAAATAAAGTATGCTTTTTATTCTGTGATACGGGAGGAACTTGTGTTTTAAACAATAATAAAATAATGTTAGATATTGTTTTGAACTGAAATTTGAACACTTATATTGTTTAAAATACAAAAAATAATATTATAAAACCGTTTTATTTATTTGGCATTAATATTGTTATATTTTACTCAACTTGTTAATCGAAGCCACAATAAACTRATTTCCGATCTTTAAGTCTATTTTTCAACGCATTAATTAATTTAAATCTTTCATCATTTTGATATCACATATACCTCCAATGTGTCATGAACACTGAAAGTAGCTCAGAATTTAGGTTAATTTTTATAATAATTTATTGTCCTTATGTTAAATGTTACATTTGTATTTTGAATTCCAGTGGTTTTTGTTTTAATAGTATATAATTAATCATTTTACATTAGCAAATTTTATTAATATTTAAATAGTTCCTTTTTAATTTGAGTCTTAGAATTACTCCCCAAATCACATATAAAGAAATGGGTTGGGTCAGATTGATTTGAAATTGATCAGTCTACAATGGGCACTTTTGGGGAAATTTAAAGGCCCATAATCGACCTGATCGATTTGGAAAAAATAATCAGTTTCCAATGGGCAATTAATTGGTGCTGGAGTTTTTCATTTTATTCTATTGGCTATAAAAATAAATGAATAAATGAATGAAAGTATAAT
Source organism: Globodera ellingtonae (assembly GCA_001723225.1). NCBI lineage: Eukaryota > Metazoa > Nematoda > Chromadorea > Rhabditida > Heteroderidae > Globodera > Globodera ellingtonae. Next base: position 39,377 of record MEIZ01000225.1, on the reverse strand, counting down.
AAAAGGTTTTAGCAAAAAAAGCCATTAAATCTTCTTTTTATCGTTCAAATGTCTTTAATAAAGTTTTGAAAAATTAAACGCAAATCATCTAGATTATTATTATAAATAAATAAAAAACATTTTTTTAAAAATCTGCAAAAATACTTTAAAATGAAAGATAACAAAGATTATTTTTTAAAGTGTACCTTGGCAGGTAAAATTGCATCTTAGTGGTCGAAGATGATGTGCCATCTTGATTTTATGGTTTTTTCTGTATTATTTTTCAAAAGTCTCCATTGCTTTTTGCATTTTTAAAATTTCCTTTATGATTATTTTTATTTTTCCATTTTCCCTTACTTTTTTTCACGCTGGTCGCGATGATAGGTTTAATATTTTTTGTTGTAATTTAAATTTAAAAAATTATAGTGTTTTAACGATATATTTTTTCTTTAAAAAATTAATCCGATAGGCATCATTACAAAATCACAAAATGTTTGGACAGTGTTTAATGAAATTTTAGATAGTATTTTAGTTTTTCTGTGAAAGTAAGAAATATAATTGTTGATATGATTTTTTAGTTCGCGATTTCTTGGGCACGCTTAATTTATGAGTTTAATACTGTAGTTTATTCTAAACCCAAAAATGCTACCTGTATGTTTCTTTTTTGATAATAAAAAATACATAGTTTTAAATTTGAACTTTTTTAAACATCACTGGTAGATAAATTTCAGAGCGTATCTTAATTTTTGCTTTAAAACTTTTCCTTATTTTAAATACATGTTGAAGAATTTTTTATATTAGCATTAACAAATAATATGTTTTAA
>MEIZ01000225.1:14988-38524 GCA_001723225.1 Globodera ellingtonae | reverse complement strand
AAATTTTTTGAGACCCCGGAATTCCGAGTTCCGATTTCCGAAAAATTTTAAGGCCTCGGAATTCCGATTTCCGACTTCCGAAATTTTTTGAGGTCGTCGGCTCCCATCCCTGGTATAAACCAGACTTTTCATTGTTTTCCCATTAAAGGGAGAAGAAACTGGAAGCCGAAGACGCTTTTCCACGAAATAATTTTAATTAACAATTAAAGTTTTATAATTTAAACAGAATATTTATCAGAATGCATTTTTATTATTCTTTATTTTTGCAATTTACAAAGTATTTGCTATGTATTTGATTCAGCGTTTGACGCTGTTGGATTGTTTGGCTTATAAAGTAATATAAATGGCATTAAAAATTTTATAATTTATTTTAAACAAATTCATGGCACCATATCAGTAAAGTTTTTATAAATTATATATTTAGCTAATTCATAAATTTTTTGTATATTTAAGTAATCTTGCTTGAAGCTAATTTTTTTAAGAATCATTTTAAAATTATTCAACTTTCTGTTTAGCACAAATATGAACTAATTATTTTTTAATTCTTTAATTTTATGCACATTCGTCTAATATTATTTTCTTATCTTTATTTGGTAACGCACTGTCTATTAACCTGACAAAACGTTCTCACTTGATTAAATTCACTTTTGTATTATTTAGGGTGTGTCATATTTTGCACTATTTATTTTTTTGAAATTGAAAATTTATTTTAATTCAACAAAATAAAACTCAAGCCTCAATTTTCACAATTATGATCGATAAAATGTTGCCTTTTTTCTGGATATATTTTTGTCCCTTCTATTTACTTTTAAAAAATCTTAGACAGTTAATTTTGACTCTATTTTTAAATGGAATATTTTATTTAATTTAATTTTATTTTATTTTAAGTTTACATTTATTTTTTTTAATATTTTATTTTCGTTGTTCAAAATTTGGCTTTCTCTGTCCCGTGAACGCTCATATTTCCTAATTAAAATTTAAATAAGCTTTAAAAATGAGTTTATTGCGAAACACAGCCATCTCATAGGTGAAGTCTGAATCGAGGGAAAAGAAATTCAAATTCTTTTTGAAAGGCGAACTCGTGTGATGCGCGAGTTAACAAATTTTATAAAAAAATAAATAATTTATCTTGTGTAAACGAATATTATTTAAAAAATATCAAAAAATTAAAAAAAATCAAAAATAATAAACACGGACAAAATCATAAATGAAATAACAAAACAAAAATATGTAATGCAAAAAATCGACTAAGACANAAAGTTAAATATTATTTAAAAAATATCAAAAAAATTAAAAAAAAATCAAAAATAATAAACACGGACAAAATCATAAATGAAATAACAAAACAAAAATATTTAATGCAAAAAATCGACTAAGACAAGAGTAATTCAATAATAAAATGTAAAAAAATATAAATATAAATTTTCACCACAAAATAATTAATGTCAATTTTAACAAAAAGTTTAAACTAAAAAAATATTGGCTACGATGCCTTAACAGTCATTCAACATAACAGTAATATATGCAATTAATAAATAATTAAACCAAAAAGACCAACAAAATTATGAAACAACATTTTATATAGGCCGCTCAAAATGAATAAACATAATTTTAAAATTTCTCATGAAACAAAACTCACTAAATCAATTACCAATATGTTTTTTCTAAAATAAAGTGTTTTGAAATTAATAAAAAATCAGTACAACAAAAAAGAAGCAGAAAATAGCATTTTTATTTTCAAATAACCACAGATAAAATAAAAGCATTTTTCTTAATAAATGAAAATCTTAATGAAAGCAAAGCATAATTTAAGTTGAAGTAACATTAAGTAAAATTTTCTAAAACCAATTAATACACGAAGTGGCTTAACATTCATATACAAATAATTATCCCTAAAATAGCATCATTGACAATGCATAAGTTTTAACGAATTTATTTGCTTTTCCGAAAAATTAACCAGGATTTATTAAGTTTACTACATTTTGGTTTGTGAAAAAAAACAAAGTTCCAAGCAGACCTGGTTCAAAAAAGCACAATTTAATCGTTTTTTGTTTAAAGTATAATTTTATTCATTTTTTCTACGCTGTTTGCCAATAATTATTTTGGTTATATAAAACTTTTTCTGGCATTTGTATTTTATTTATTTTTAATGTTATATTTTTTCAATATCCTTGTTTAATTTTTATTTAGTTCATTTATTTTTATTTAAAATGATGAATAAACCCTCATCGATCAACATTGTGGCGCCGGAACCGCCAACGTTGTGGCGCCGGAACCGCTACTCTCTAAATCTAGTTATTGTGATTTGCAGCTTGGACTTTTCATTTTTCATTTGATTTTTTTTTAATTGTATAAAGTACATTTATTGATAAATTTATTTTAAACCAATTATTTTTTAAGTAAAAACTATATTTTTATCGGGGTTGTTTTAAAAATTTTAGGTGATTTCACTTGGTTTTGTTAAATGCTACTATTCTGTCATTGAGTCTTTATTGTGGAATTTTTCGCGTGATGAAGAGTTATAATATTGAAAAATTGGAGCAAAAAAAACTATATTAGCTAATATTTAAATCTTTTATTCATTTAATTAATTCTTTTAAATATTTTGGGCAAGTCTTTTCAAGCAAATGATCTTTTTATATTTATTGAAAATGTTATTTTATTTTGGCGTCTAACCAAACTTTGTATTTAGAGGTTTATAATTTATTTTGAAATTAACCAAATTAATAATAGAGGCGAGTGGTAGAACGTTTCGTCACTACTGCAGCCATGTTGGTGAGCGTAATCTGTGTGCGTTGTAGCGCTCAGTTTTTAAGGCTAAAGTTTTACGCTAAATTTGATAATATTTTGTAGATATTTTTCTTTGTTGTTCAAAATTGTGTCGATAACGGCGCATCTGTTAAATTTTGTACATTTTTTTTATTTGACCTGAACTATTTAATTTTTTTGCATTATTAATTAAGTTTTATTTCATTTACATATAATATAGTAAAATCATCCTGATTTTGTTATATTTTTTAATTAACTTGAAAATAAATATTTTTTGTTCATGTTTTATTTTTTAATTTCAATAATTGTTGTCTTGACACTTAAAAATTCTTGTCTCGACTCATGTTGGCCAGAATTCTATTCTTTTTTTGTTCTGCACGGGAATAATGAATTTTGAATTTTAAAAAATATTTTGTATTTGGTATACTTTTTTTTTGCTTTAATTGGTTATATATTTCTATAAGATATTTGATAAGCTGTTAAAAATATTAAAAACTTAAAAAATGTTATCTCGATTAATTATTTCAATTCACCCACATAAAAGTTTAATAAAACATTTTTTTACTTGAAATACCATTTTATTTATTTTTGTTAACGTAACTTTTTTTGACCATTAAATTAATTGATTAAAAATCTCAATTTTTTAGTTTTATCGGCTCACATTTGGGTAATTAACACAATATGCAAAATTTTTTAGTGGATAACATTAAAAGCAATGTTTTAACTTTAAAGATATAATTCATTTTTTTGATCAAATATCTTTATAATATAAACTTTTGAATGGCTTGTAGTTAGCAATGCTTGCTTTTTCCGAATAATCATTTTTAGATTTTTTTAACGCATAACACAGAGTTTTATAAATGTTGGCAGGCATTAACGCCAAAAACGTGAATGCCAAGTAACAATTGGAATTATTTTTTTATAATATTAATGTTTATTATTTTATATATTTAACTTATAGTGAATGAAGCATTTTCATTAATTTTTATGGTCATTTAAAATTTGTTGATGAATTAATTGGGCCATAAACGCGCCCGGCAATTTGGTTCGATAAATCATCTAATGATTGTCGGCATCCCATTGGAATCGCCGCCTCCATTCATAAAATTTATGATCATTGATTTTGTTCCTCCTCCATGAGCAAAGTCGTTTAACCAAAAAACAGTACATTTTTTAAAATGTTACAAAATACGGATTTACTTTATTAGTCTTTAATTATATTTTTTATTTTCATTTACCATTTGGTTGTTTGTAGGTTTAAATAATATATTAAATTTTAATTGATGCACATTTAACCATAACATTATTGCAATGAGTAAAATTAGAGTTATAAAAAAGCTATGTTTAATAAAAACAATTAGTTAGTTAATGAACTCCATCGCACCCGAAATCTGCAATTATATTCAAGTAAATATAAGCTTTTAATTATAAAAAACCATGTTTCTACGCTATAAAACAAATACAAAAAAAGGCAAAAATTTAAAACAAACTAAATCCCAATTGGTTAATTTTAGCAAAAAAATGTAACGATTTGGGAACTGAGCAGATTATTGATTATACGTATGAAAAATTAAATATACCTAAGCTCCTCTTCCTGCTAGAAAAAAGTTGTCCACATGACGTTTTATACGGTGAAAAAATTAAAAGTTATGCTAAATATCTGAATAATAATTAATGAATAACTAATCTTTAGTTAACAAGATAATAAAAGTTAATAAAGAAAACATTGACTAAATAAATAAGAAATTGCAAAAATATCAAGYCAACAAATTGTTAAGTATTTATAAATATGACCCAAACACTATTTTACTCAAAGCTCCGTGGAGCAATAAGATAATATCTAAATGCAATGCATTAATTATGATCAACTATAAAAAAAGGATTTAATTCATGTTTAGAGACAAATTACAAAGATGCGTTTGATGAATCGTAAAATCAATAAAAAATTAAAAAATATTATGCATGAAAATATCTATATTTTCTAATTTTGTTTGAATAATATAGTATATAAAATAAAAAAGTTCATTTTAAGCCTTGTCAGTTTACTTTGGTGCGGGAAAATACGCGAACAACTTTTAACAAAAAAATCTGCATCAAAAATGCTTACTATTTCGTTTTTTTATACTGCAAAATGCCAACTATAATATAATAATAAAATATATAAACAATTAATTTTACTAAAGATGTGCAAGGCGGCACACCGGCCTTCATGGCACCGTAATTTTTTCAAAAAAAACATTCCCTTTTTTTGTAATTGGATTTTCAGCATGCATTCGACAGGTTCCAATTTTTCTTGTGTTTTTTAAATTTTTTAATTCCTAACAAAGTTGTAATATGATTGAATAGTTTGAAGAAGTGATGCAATAAAGGGTACTAATCAGTGCTGAAAATTATATTTATTTGCTAAAAGTTTYAAAACAAAATATTTTCATCATAAGCAATCCAAGAGATGCTTTTAAATTAATTTTCCCTATTAAAATATGCATTTTTTTATGATGCTACGGAAGCATTATTTTGCAAAAACAAATATATAAAAAATAAAAATATCGGTAATAAATATCCAACTAAATATTTAATCCTAATAAAACAAAAACAAATGCCAAACATCTACTAGATCGGAGCCAAATTAAACCTTTTAAAATATCAATCAAATGATTGGCAAAATCCTGTTAGATGAAGAAAGGATATCATAAACGGTCATAAATGAATAATATGGCCAACACTTTTTTAAATGGATAAAATAATAAATACATATTACCCTTTAATTTTGGTCAATAAAATACTTGAACTCAGCGCGTATGGCTGATAATAAAAATTATATAAACAAAAGACTAACTAATAATTAGTTAATTTAACATACAAAAAAATAAATTTAATAAAAGGAATTAAAATAACCACCTTACAACACCAAATAACAACAAAAACGCTAAAAATAATATTCATAAGACCCGGAATTTAAGTTGACATGATTGAATACTTTAAGTATTTAAAAAAAAGTAATATCAAAATAAATTTTATTTTATAACCAATAATTTGAACCAAAACATCTTCATTTAGTACAACGAGATAATAAGCACCCATTTCTACACAGAAGAGATAAGATTATTGAATTAAATAAAGCCAATTATTATTTTTAAGAAACACTGGCCATGAATTTTTTTCAGTATATTATTATTAATATCGTGTACGGGCTATTCAAAAAATAATTAAAATAAAACATATTCAGAAGCAAAAATGAGTGCTGAAAGCACGGAAGCAAAGTCATAATTATCTAAAACCCTAAAAATATACAAATATTGAAGAAAAATTAATATTCAAATAATGCAAAAAATAATCAAAAAACAATCATAAAAAGAAATTTAATATAACATAATGTAAGAATTGTTCAAGAACGTTGTAAAGATCGTACGCGAATTAAAACATTAACTTAAAAAAGGAAAGTAAAGCAAACTAAAAGATGCAAAACTATGAATGTTCTTGATCAACTAAGTAACTTATAAAACACTTTCGTATATCCCCATAAATTTCCTTACAATAGTAGAAAAAATTCTCGTCGTTGAATTTGTACTCTTAAAACAAATCTTCTATAATATACAGAATATTAAGTGAGAAATCAAAGTGCTATTGGACACCATGAAAAAAAAAAATCATTTCTAAAATATTAAAATTAATAGTCAATGATAAGGTTTTGACAAATCAATATATTATGATCGCTGCTATCATCAATTTTAAGTTGTTTATTTATTTTTAAAAATATAGTAGCGCTGCAATCGAAAGTTTAATTGCAAACTTGACTTCACAATAATTAAAAACCTATTATAAATTTTAGATTTAAATATTATTAAATAATTATTTGTTTTTGTTGTAAATAAATATAAATCTAATTTAATTAAGGCGAAAAACTTAAAATATTTGAAAAATAATCAAAATGTTTTGGGTTTTTCGTAAGCATTTATTTTCGTATTTGCAAAATTGATCTAATTTTATGCGTTTTTTAAATAATTTTCTGGGCACGTATAAAAAGATTTTTATTAATTTAAATAAGTGACTTTATATTAATTTAAAAAAAAAAATTAATTTAAAACAAATTCGTTAGGTATGCTCAAATATGTGTTTAAGATTATAACAATTTTTAGGTTTAAAAAAAGTTTTATATTTACTTAGATTTTTTTTGTTTAATGAATCATCATGCTTTATGTGTTTAAGAATAATTTGAGTCTTTACTTGAAAATATAATTAGTGTGCTGATTAATTTTTTTTAATATTTATCGAATGAATCAATTCATAAAATTTTTTTTCAAAATTTATAGTTTTAAATGTGCTAATATTCGTTAATGCAATGTAACTGTTACTAATTGTCCTTTCCTCGGTGCATTTTTTTCCAAGGAAAGCCAAGGTTACACAAATATTTTGCTGAATTCTTAAGCATTTTTTAGATTCATTAAAGTATATATTTAAAATTAATAGTTGTAGAATCACCATTAGTTTAGTTGTATTGTAACTGGTTGGCAAAATTGTTTAATATTATATTTTTAACTTTTTCTTTGATTTATAAATTTTAGATAAATTATATATATTTTCATTCTCGGATCCTTTAAATTGAAATAAAATTGCTGGATTCCTTTATGTTTCAAAAAATTACTATGCCGGTTAAATTTGTTTCAATACATTTATAACCAAATTATGGTTAAAATCCTGCTTTCATTATATTCTTTTTCTGATTTAAAGGTTTAATGTTTTTAACTCCTTATTTAAATAACATAATTATTTTCAAAATTTGAAATCAATTATGTATATAAATATTATTTTTAGATTTTTCGTTTTACTTATATTTGATTTAATGGCAGATGCATTTTGCCATTTGTAAATTTTGAGCTCAAATTGAGTGTTTTTTAACCGTGGGAAACGAGTCGCTGTTTTGCTGAAGTTGACCAGCACTTCGAACAAGGAGAATTGATGACGGCAAATGCTGAAAGCGAAAGTTTCTGAAATATTTCTTTGACATTTTAATATTTGAAAGACATTTGTTGCGAATCACACCGCTAAATCTACCGAATTATTCTCTTTTTTACTGATTTTTGAAATTGAAAATTGTTTTATTTTAATTAATTAACAATTTGTGAAAATTGGCAAAGGATTTGACTGCTGACAAGCAAATTGAGAGCCCTGAAGTAAAAGCTGAATCACCATTTTCTTAATTTGTATTTATATTAGGAAATGTTTTCTAAACACGTAAGAAACTCTACTTTTGGACAATCTCGTCTCTCTCCACGACATTTCCTGTCTCGCCACCCCAGTTTCCTCTCTCTCTTTTTTATGGGCCCGGACAGTGGCTAATGGAACAGTTTTAAGGTGGTTATTTTAAGTCCATTTAAAAGTTTTTTTTAAATATTTGATATGATTTTTATATGTTAAATTGACAATTTTGGGTCTTTTGTTAAATTTATATAATTATAAAATTTTAATGGTGTTTTTAATTCTTTTCACCACAACGAATTTGCAGCGTTCGGTGTCCATGCGCGATGGAGCTCTTTAAATTTTCACCCACTTGTTCCTTATTAGCTGAGTTTTCTTTTTGTGAAGTATATATAAATTTAATTAGGTTTTTTCCAATACATATTTCTAAAATAGTTTGTAGAAATTTTGTACATTAAAATATTATTCAAATGAATGTTTTTACATTATTTAACAGCCATAATGTTAGAGTTAAAGCATAACTTTATATTAATAATAATTTTAAAGATGCCCAGAGCAATAGTGAATAAATAATTTATAAAAACAAGAGTATTTATTTATTTTAAGTGTATTCGCTAAACCAGTGAAAAATTTTTATATTTAATTAGGCAAACTTTAATTAATCATTTTGGTATTATTTATTAAGTTTTATTGAATACATGCGATATTGTCGATAATCTTTTGCCCTTTGGTGCCTCACTTCGATTTGGCTTCCTAGAATGCAAAAACCTTTAACTTTTAAAATTTACTTTAAAAAATCATTAAAAACCCACTGTTCTTGCCTTTGCAGTAATTGTACGTCTTTCTCACGCCGATTCTCTCGTTTCAGTACGCCTTTTCCGTTTCTTTCCATGTGATTTTGTTTCATTTTATTGTTTAAATGTTTGATTCTTGATACAAATGTATTAAGTTTGGGAAAACTTTTCAAAACCACGGCCTTCCGTAAACGCACAACCACGTCTTCATTCTGAATATTTATTAATATTAGTATTTTGATATTACACTTTATTTAAAAATTAAATAACATTTTCTTTTTTTCGTTTTATTATGAAATTGATAGTTTGCTAAGTTTTTTCCTTTTAAATGCAAACATTTTAAGTTAAGGTTGTTAAATTATTTATAAAGTCTTCAATATACAAACTTATACTGTTCAAAATAAAATATTTAAAGAATTTTGGTGCATTTACTTTTCTCACAAGTATATTTTGAAACACATTTTTTCATTTTGGTTTAATTATAATATTTTTGTTTTAATAATACGACAAGTTATTTTAGATTTTTGATTAAACTATTTTTAAATAGACATATATAAATATCAATGCTTTGGACTATTGTTTAGATGGTATAATTTTCGTTCAACAACAGATTTCGTTGCCGAGCAAGGTTGCGATTTTACCACGGAAACGTGGAAATTGCCACGTTTTGGGGTTTTTTTTCACGTTTTTTCCACGGTTTTGCTTGAAATGGACTTTCTCTCAATTTACTGGATATATTTCAAAAATTTGTAAAAATTTCGCCAAATTTGGACCAATTTTCTTAACAAATTACATCAAAAAATCTCAAAATTTTTCCCGGCGGCGCCTGTCGGCACCGCCGGAACCCCTCCCATACTAAAAAACTTCAAAAAATTATTGCCGCATTTATAAATTTTGGTTGCAAATCCCTCAACAAAGTGAGTCCAAAAATTCAAAATTTTCTCGGCGGCGCCTATCGGCACTGCCGACCCCTACCCGCGCCCTAGCCAAATTTGCTCAAAATGGAGAAAAGTGGTGATAAATATGTGATTTAATGATAGTTCGAGAAATTTTATATTAAATTAAGAACCTGAAAATTTTCCACGTTTTTGAAAAAAATTTCCACGTTTTTTCTACGGTTTTGAACTCGTTTTCCACGTTTTTGGGTTTTGGCCATCGCATCCCTGTTGCCGAGTTTCAGTTCCATAGGTGTTGCTTTGAACGAGACGATTTCAGGGATAATTTTACGCTTAGATAATTTATTTTAACATTAGACTATTAGTCATACAATAATTAACGTTTAAATAATTTTTCAGCTTTGCGTAATTTCGTTAATCTTTTGATTTAAGCAAAACTTGAATACTAGCTAATATTTTTAAAATTGTATCATCATTATATCAGTCGAAGCTTATTTCGGAGAGCATTTTGGTTTTATCTGCTTAAACTATTTCTTGTTAATTGTTAGCTATTTATTATTATTTTTATGCTTAGCTATAGTTAAATGTTTTTGTTTTTAACGCTAGATCAATTTAAAAATATCAATTTGTTTGTTAAATTTACTTTTCACTGCTTGACATTGTTATTCGTAATTTAATATAATTTTTCTGTTAAGATTTTATTGATCTCATTATGTTACATTTCATTAATATTTTTTTTTATTAGTTGTGAAATGTTTTTCCATTTTGGTGTTGTTTTCATCGTTATATATAAACGAAATTATTTATGATTAAATATTGTTTTTTAATTTAGATTGAATATTATGCATAAACGAATTATAATATATTTCTAGATCATAATTTTTTAGGTTTTTGAGAATTGATAATTATTGATATTTTCATACGCTTAAATTAATGATAAAGAATTAAATTTTATTTTAATACTAAAATTTAAAAGAATTTACAATTATAACGTTACCGTGCCCGGTTGCCGCCAGCAGAAATTTTTCTAATTGTATGGACGTTAATAAAGTATGTTAAGTTATTATTTTTCTGTTGATTAATTTGGTTAACTGTGAATATTTTCCCAAGTTTGTTGGCCTTGAGTTGTTTTGATCTGTTTGCCAGTTTAGCCAATATCTCATATCTAATGAACAAAAACCTTTGACGGGTTTTCTCTCTCTCTTTTCTGGCTTTAATAAAATAATTTTAAAAATTCATTAACAATTTATACCAAGGCAAATAGTTTTTCATTTTTAATCTATTTTCAAGTTTATCAGTGCAATTTTCATTTTTGGAAAAAATTTTTGACAAGCATGTATGCCAAGGAAACATTGCTTAGTTTATTGAGTTAAATTATATTATTATTAAAGAACGGAATATTATTTTATACACTATAAATAGCTTTACTTGACTATTGTTAGTGTATTTTATGATTTCTTAGTGAGAGAGTGTAATTTAAACATCATTGGCAATAATGACTGCAAAAACATCACACCCACACTTTGACCAAAATGTATTGGGGCTGCATTGGCATTGACACATTTTGAAAAACCATCAAAAGACAGCATTAATCACATTAATCAAAATATGTTTTTTTTAAATATGTAGTTCTTTTAAAATCTACGTTTCGGCAAAGACTAAAACATTTTTTTGAAGGTCTAGATCTAACTAATTTATAAACTTGAGAGTTTATAAAAAAACCAAGATATAATAAGAACACTTTTTAATTCACAAAACTATGTAACTTCAATTCTCTCGCATGGCGCTGTTAATGTCTTTGATCTTGGTCAAGGGGCCAATTCAATAAATCCCATCAAACTAATTATTGTTTAAAAAATAAATGATCTATATTTATTTATTAAATTGTTGAATTAACTACGCGAGTTCCAGCGAGAAAGCCGCAAAATTAACCTGGGACTCCAGCGAAAAGACTGCAGCCTGCTGATATCGAAAATCAATTAAAATTCCAAAATAATTAAAATAATAATTACTTTCGTCACTTGTAAAGATAACCGATGATAAAAAATAGCTATTTACAAAGGGCTTAATACCAAGTAAAAGTTCAAAACCATAATTCTTATTACTTAATAGCACATATTTAATATACGATCAATCAAATAGCTTTCAGAAACCATATCAACAATTTGGTGCAACAAGAGTTGAAGGAGCTTTACAAGAAAAATTCAAATTTATTGAGTTTTTAGAAAGTTTTCGAAATAGACACAAAAGTACAAAAAAGTCGCCAAAAATGCCGAAACTGGCACAGAATTTTCAGATGTATAAAATAAGCTCGAGCCTGAGCCTATTTTAGACGCGAAAATCCCAAATTAAGGTTTTTAAAGACTAGTTAATTTGGGCGCAAACTAAGCCAGTTGTATTTTTTATGTTACTTTTTTTGTGCGTTTGTTTGATATAATGTACGAATGGTTTTTAAAAAAAGTTTATAATCTAAATTTCATTAATAACTTTACAAAAATAATCTGTCATTATTTGAGTGAATAATTTTTTAAGTAAGTTGATAATTAAGCAAATTAAGTGGTTATCTAACCAATCACATAGTTTCTTTGTCTTTTAATGACGTTCTTACAGATGTAGTTATAATTATTTTAAACCATAGTAGCCGACTCGATATTTATTACCAAACTTTTACATTTTATAAATATATTTTTAGTCAATATATAAATATTTAATGACCCTTTGTTTCTTTTTTAATAAAAAAATTATAATAAAGTTATTAAATCCATTAAATACTTTATTTTATTGTTAATTTCATATAGAAAGCACTTTAAAATTGTTTTCGCTTAAACTTTATATTTAAAATATTTAAGTATTTTTTTGAATTAACTATCATTTATTTTCAATGAAAAATTTATATATATATATATATACTTGTAATGTTTTTATTTTATATTGTAGGAGTTTTAGAATTTCTGATTGTTTGTTATGCATTAATTAAATATCTTATTTTGATATTTATATTATTTTTTGTTATAGAAGCGGATTGATTTATTAATTGATATTAACCGACAAAATTGTTTTAATATTCTGTTGGCGAAATTAAAGTAAAAAATTGTGAAAAATTAAAAAAAAAAAGTTTAAATAATCTTAAATCAAAAAACAATATAAGTAATAATAAGCTAACCAACCTATGCTACATTATAATTATAAAGAACTAAACGCATTAAATTTTTGATATCAAGCGAATGCTTACTATATAAGTTTATCGTTTCAGCAATTTTTTGAATTAGCCGATTATTTTATTTTATTTGATTATTAACTTAAATATTTGTTTAGACCTATGTTTTTATTTGTGTGATGTCTCGCATGACCGCGGTTTTTAATGAGATTTTGGATTTTTTTAAAGCTGATATTAGCTATATTTTGTTTTTTTAACTTGCCTTTTATGTAGAAATGTTTACTTTAATCGCAATTAGCATTTATTGTAGAAATCTTAGTTTTTTCATTTCTACTTTGTTCGAATGTTAACTGCGGTTCCTTTTCTTTACATTAGCTGCGTCCCATGCCCGGTGGATGAGCCGAAAAATATTTATTCCGCAGCTCGCTCAAAGACGTCACTTGTACCTAATGCATTCATCATGGTGATTTTCATTCGGCACTTTTATTAAATTTTTTTTGATTTTGATTATTGATCCTTATTTTATGACGAAAAATCTACGGCGTTTGTAAAAATGAATTGGTTTTTGGGTTACATTTCAGGTTTAATGCTCTAAGTTTTTGTTTTTCCCACAAATTTATAGAAAATATTTTTATTATTACATGAAATTGCTATACTGAATATCAAAAATCAACGCTATTTATGTTTGAATTAAAATTAATAAACAAATAAAATTGGGGGAAAAAATTTGAAAATTTAACAAAAATGGACATCACGCCAACGACTCCATGCAAAAGGCTGCAGTCCAAGGAGCGTTCAATAATATGCAAGAGTCTGTTAATAAATATTACATCTTCCATCGTTTAAAACTAGAATGCCACTAGAATATGGTCTATTAAATCATTTTAGTTCCGACTTAACAAATACCCATTCTTCAAAAGGGTTGCTCAGCATAAAAAAATTGTTACAAATTCAAAAACAATTTTTATTAAATTTATTTGTGAAGAAAACGAGATAGCATTTATTGTGATTCAATATTTAATCTAAAAATTATTAACATTTAAATGGGATAAATCAAAAGTTTAAACTAGCCAATTAAAAAAATATTAATTCAAAATAATTATGCATTTAAAGATACTGATATAAAATGTCTTTTCAAAAGACTACATTGCAGCTTAATTAATTAATTATTTGTAAGTGTAATTTTTAAATATTACGATTTTATAAAGAATGTTAGACAAATATAAAACCTTAAAGCCTAAAAAATGCTGTAAACCCATAAAAAAAATCATTTGGTTTGTTAAAAATGACTAACAACGCAAAGCGACTTTATTTAATCGATAAATAAAATGTTTTAATTAAATACAGGTCTTTTTTAGTTTAACTCGTCGGCAAAAAAGACGACGAAAACATTTTTATACATTTGATCCAATTACTTGAATTATTTAAGCTTTCATCAAAGTTAGAACATTAACAACATCTTAAAATTTATTGAAATGCCAAAAGAAGAATAATTTATTGATATTTATAAAATTCACCTTGAAATTTGCAATATTTGTCCATTAATTTTGAGTAATCATTATACCAAAAATAAAATTTATAAAATTAATTAATTAGACATTCATTTACTCGATAAAAAAAGACAAAATAAAAGTTCTAACAAAACGACTGCAGCAACTCAACGACCTTGATCAGAAATTTTCCCACGATAACAAAACGTTCAAGACCGCCGCGGCGTCGAATGAGCTATTTTTACTGTTTAGTTGGATGAGTGGAAGAGCACATTTAGGTCTAAAATAGTATTTTATCATTAAACTGCTTATCAAAAATTATGAATTAAATATAAAAACTGACCAAGTCTAATCGATTTATGCGTAAGGTGCATTTTTGAGTACGGAGAAATTTTTGATTTAAGGTGCCCTTTTTTGTTTTATTATTGTTTTCTTTAGAAAATTCCATAAAATTCACAAATATAGAATAATGTAAAAAGACGAAATATGGACTTATTGTCAATAATCTCCAGTTTTGATTAATATTGACTACAAAGTTGCCCCGAATCGAAAGTTTTTGCGCTAAAGCTCTATTTTGAGCTTCTCTATAACGCCAAAAAGGCATTTCCCAGCAAATACATATTTATACAAAAATAAAGTCAAAATGTATAATAAATACAGAAGACGCAAAAACCAAAAAAGGTATTTTGTATTTGTTGTAGGCAATGATGACCATTGACATTTTTAAAATAGTCGAAAAACTTAAATATTTTATTTCTTTTAAAGCTTTTAATGATTTTAAAATTATAATTATTAGTAATTTCTTAATTATCTTTAAAATAACTTTACAAGGCATTGTATAATTAAACCAAATCTTAATTTTTAAACTTTAAAATAAAACATTTAATTATAATTTATGTCTTAAGCTTATAATTTTAAACTTTGCTGAATTTGATAATTAATTTTCATTTTGAAATATTAATGTCAAATGGTGTCTTTTAAAATCTTCGAGCTTTTATGTTGGTTTTTTCGGGACCTATTTTCTATGTTTGTTTTTTAAAGCATTTTATTCATAATTATTTTCAAATAACGTCATTTTTATTTTATATTTTATTTATACATTTTAGGATTTTGATTGTAATGGACAAGACATTGTGAATTAGTTATAGGGTTTAATATATAAATAATTATATATTTTTTAAACATAAATTTATCAATTTTAAATATAGATTAAATTAAAATGTTTTTTTTTGAGATTTTAAATTTGAACAAATAGAATTTTATAAGTAAATTGGTAATTAATAAATAAAAAATATAAATTCTGCTTCCCACTCCTCTCGAAGAGCTTTGCTATGGCCAAACACGGCCATCTCGACCGCCCACCCGAACGACTAATTTTTGATTTATGATTTTGTGACTGATATTCGAGAAACTTTTCTAAAGTTCGGTAAAATTTTGCAATTATTATGACGGTTGCCTAGGAAAATTTTATGATCAAAGATTTAATTATTTTTGTTGTTTTAAATTTTTCTTTAATTTCTCAATTTTTTTAGCTGCACTGGCAAATGCGGGCTTATAAATTGATTTTATTTAAATTAATTATTCACGGATTTTTATTTTTTTTATTTAAATGTTTTTTTACATATAAAATATATTGAGCAAATCTTAAATGTCTAAAGGATTTTTTTAAACTCGTTTTGTCTTATCACCTTATTGTTAATTTTTATGTTGTTTTGTTTTCTTTATCGATTTTTAAAGCAATTAATTTTAATTTTACTTTAATATGAAGTTTATTCTAAAGATTGATTATTAGTTTTTAGCTTACATTTGTTATTTTATAATAAAATTTTCAAGGCATAAACTACGAATTTTATAGATGAATATCTGTTAATTTTTTGTTGTGATGCTGTTTTTATTTCTAATAAAGTTATTTTAATAACTCGTAGTTTAATTTGTTTCGGGTTTGATAAATTATTTAATTTTACAATTAAAATATTATATATTTTATTTGTTTCTTAATATCTACAAATTATCATGAATCATAATATTTATAATGAAAAAACAACTTAATTGCTTGGGTTTAATTTGTTTCTTAATGACTATGATATTTAAAACAATTTTTTAAATTTATTGATTATTATTTTTTGAAATCCAAGTAAATAAATTATTTTACTTCTTGGTATAAATATTTAAAATTTTAATAAATCTATTTTTTATTTGCCGTAAATTGAGTGTTTTAAATTAGTTAAAGAAATATAATTTACGCAGCCGTGCGCTAATCCAATCAAACATACTTCAATAAAACGCAAAATACTCTTTTCTAGCAAATTGCTTTAGAATAAAATGCTTGAATTTAATATTATTGCGATTTTTTTAATTTTATATGCCAGTTAAAAAAAATTGTAGCGAGTAAATCGTGTCAAAATCTGAATCGCAATAAGCGCGAACAATCTGCTCAAGTCGGAGGCGAGATTTTATGCCATTTACCTCGAATGTTTAAAGCTTTACTTGCATTTTTAAATTTTTTTTTGGTTATTGTATAAATGCTGTAGCCTTTAAATTTAAATTTTCAATTTCCTTTGCTTTTAAATTCTTAACTTGTTATGCATAAACGTTAATTGTGTTGGCACGTTGATATTATACCTTTAAATATTTGAAGCATAGGAATAATTCGCAAATATTTTATCAACTTCTAGTTAGATGATTTATTATTTAAAACTTTTTAAAATTATAAATTAATTACGGTTAACGGTGGTGTGGGCTTCTCGCATTTTCTTTTTTATTTATAGAAATTCATTAATTAATTTTGAAATAATAGAATGTTTTTTTGTTTCAAATTATTAAAAAAATTATGTATATGTAAAACGGTCGAAATTTTTAAAAATTAAAAACGACAAAAACAAGTTAAATAAATTCACGGATTTTATTTTATTATTTTTTAACATATAAAATATCTGTCTCTTATACACATCTAGATGTGTATAAGAGACAGATGGTAATCTTTTGTTTTACATCTTTTAATTAAATCAAATATTTCAATTTTAGAAGATTCTTCCGATTTTTCGCAGCTTTCTGTGTTAATCTTGTTCGGTCTGCCAATATGGCTTTCCACGCAGCATTTGTAATTTAACATCTTTTTAATTTTGGATATATAATCCTTTTTAAAATGTTTAACTTGTTTCGGGTATGATAAATGATTAATTTTCAATTTGAATATTATATATTTTTTTTGTTCATTAATATCTACAAATTATCATGAATCATAACATTTATAATGAAAACACAACTTAATTGATACGGTTTAATTTTTTTCTTAATGACTATGATATTTAAAACTTTTTTTTCTTACGTCTTATTTTTAAATTTAAAGTGGTTTTCTTTGAACCTTGATTTTTAATGTTGCTTATATAATTAATTAATTGTTTTAATTCTTCGAAGATTCTTTCGTTCATGATGAGCTGATCGTATGTATCAAAAGAGCTCGGATAATTTGGGCAACATAAAATTTTGTATTTACAATTGGAATGTTTTTATCGCAATCTAACGTATTTTTGCATTAAGATTTTTAATTTTTTTTAACTTCCCCAGCAATGTGTGATATCATTTCTGGTAAAAAAAGAATTATAAATATGCATTTTTTGTCCTATTTAATTTCAATTTTTTTATAGGAACAAAGGAACAGCAGAAACCGAAAGAGAAGAGTTTATGGTTTAGTAGTTATAGTAATACCCCCATACAAAAAACTTATTAGAATGGATTGTGAAGAAGGCATCTGGGCATCTTAAGAGTTTTAAAGATTGGACCGTTGTCTGCTCTAACTGTGGTCATCAACAACGAATTGACATTTTTATCTTTAATCTTAACGCCACATAAAGCAACACCTGCAAGATTAATTATTGCAAGTCTAAAAAAAAAGCGGATGATTATTTTTATATGGATACTTATTTGTCTAATCTAATAAAAAAACCAATCCTCCGTGTGGGTGATCACAAGGTTTCATAGCAGAACCTCTTACGGTTGGTCTTATACCTCTTCATCTGTTTCTACCAGCCTTACCCAATTTAACTAAGTTAGCTTCGCTGTTTTCTACTTTTGCTCGACATCATCCTAAAAAATTTTCTAACCTCTTTAGATCTCATCTTCACATAAACATATCCCTTATCTTCTTTGCTTACAACTTCTCCATACGAACCTGCTGCAGCTGAATTATTTTTTTTATACGACACACAAGGAATACCTCAAGAATTTATTTTATTGTCTCCACAAGAAAAAAGATTTACACAAAAAGATGTAAACAGACTTATTAAAAAAGAAAATTTAATTTTTATTTGTTGAAGATACGAAGGGATAGATGCTAGACTATTTAATTTTAATTTTTTCTCTCAACTTATCCTCTATAAGATATTTCTCTGCCTCCTTAACTACGGAGTTTGCTTCATCAAAAGTTAACTCAATAACTTTTTTATTTTCTACATTAACCAAGAATTAAAAAAAAACATTTGAATTAGCAGAAATTGAAAATAAATTATTCTATAAAGAAATTTTTACAGTCTTAAAAATTTATATAAAAATGGCTATGAATTATTAGGAAAAACTGTGTTAGATGAACTATCGTGCGGTGGTACAGGTCTTCTTGCTAATACTGGGTTTAACAAGAACAGATATGTTTTTAGCTAAATCTTTATCTGTTTATTGTTTGTTTTCTATATTGTTTTTTTGTGTTGTTGGTTATCCAAAAAACTTCTTTATAAGCTAAAAACAGTTATTCCAAAAAAAAACAAGATGACAATAAAAACTAAAAATAACATAACTAGAAGATTACCCTTCATTCCTCTACCACAAGTTTTTCCTTTTTCCTGTCTCTTATACACATCTAGATGTGTATAAGAGACAGAACCAATTTAAACGCCCGTGAAATTAATTTTAATTTTACTAAGCTTAGAGATTCTTTTCAGGTGCCAAAATTATTTGAAGATATTACGGTTTTTAATCAGTTATTTTGTAAGGAAATTTANAACGGAGTTAATTTTTTTTTATTAAAAAACAAATTTTTTATTGGTTAATTTACTACAGCCATAAATGCTGCTCTTATCCGCCCGTACTCATCTTGTTATAATATAGAAATATTAATGAATTTTCATTGGTAGATGATATCTGCCGCAGCAACATCGTTATAATAAAATAATTGAAATATCCGCCGCCGCACACATCACTTTAAAAATATATAGATTTCAGCAGCAATAATGTGATTTGTATTTCAAAAATGAGCTAAAATAAATTTGTTATATTCTTGCATTATCAAAGGTAATATATTTTGAGTGTACGGCACTTCGAAATAAGCTGGTTTCTGAAAATGATTTGTGATTTTATTATCGGTATTTAGTTAAACTTTTAAATAATAATATAATTGTTTTTCTTTTAGTTTCTGATTATTACCAAGTTTAATGTAATTTCCATTATTTGTAAAGCTTAGGCGCATGCTTTATTAGCGTAAAGTTTCTAAAGAATATGTTAATTAGTAGAATTCTATTTTTTTATATACGCAACCTAATTGGAAACTCATGCATTTTTATTAAAGAATTTATTTAAAATACAGAAGTGTATTGCTCCACAAATATTTGCAAAATAAAATATGGTAACTGATCGTGCTTGTACGATTTTTTTTTCTTTACAGAATTGTTAATAACTAGAGTTAGTCCATCGTTTTTGGCTCATTGTTTTAAATAAAATAGTGTCTCCAAAGATAAACAACATTATTTAATGCTCATTAAACATTACTGTGCGTTTATTTGAATAAATATATTTATATGAATGTTTCTTTCATTCTAAATTGGTGAATATTTGACTAAAATTCTAATTGATTTTTACATTGAATTTTAAATTTTAATAATTAATTTGTTTTTACTTTTGTTTATTATTCTTAAAGTACTAGCAACTTTTAATTAATTTCCATTAGTTGTGAAGTTTACTTATTTTGGTAGCTAAAAGTTTCAAATTTTAGCAAATGATTTTATATATCTTATTATTGTTTGTTAGAATAGTGTTTAATAACATCACCCATCAGAAGATATATAATTTCCACTTTTTATGCTACCAAAGTATGATATTTTATTTTTTATATTTTTGTGTTATGAATTTTCCAAGTAAATAAATAATTTTTACTTCTTGGTATAAATATTTAATATTTTAATAAATCTATTTTTTATTTGCCGTAAATTGAGTGTTTTAAACTAGTATAAAGAAATTTACTTAGACCATCTTTCAGTATAATTTACGCAGCCTTGCAAACTGCTTTACGACAGACACTTGCTAGTCGTAACTTTCTGATTAATTAAAAAAATTATTTACTCATTAAAAAACAAATAGGTGAAATTTGTAATAATGCCAACCTGATTAAAGTGTCAAGACAAATCATATCTTAACAACATTATAATTATTTTTGTATTTGAGCGGTGCTTTGGATAAGCTTTACATAAAAATTTCATGCAGTATTCCTCTTCGTTAATATATTATTTATTCATTTGATTGATTAAAAAAATTTTAGCATTTAATATACAAAAAACAAATGAACAAATATATTTATATATACAAAAATTAACGGGGAATTTATAAAATAAAGATAAATAAACACGTACATCCAAGACTATGTAACGTTAATTCTGATGATAAATTTATTGTTTTATAAATAAAAATGTTTTTTAATAAACTCTGTATTTAAAAATTATTCACATTGTTTGGACATTTCAACAAAATTTTAAACTAAATATTTAAAAGTAAAAAACTTTGTAAAACGATAGGATTTAATTATATTTGATAAAAAATGAAGATCAAAGGATACGATTTCGTCAAATCGACTTTGGTTTGCATGTAGTATTAAAAATTTAAAATTCTAACCCAAATTTAACAATTAAAATTTATTAAAGAACCATAATATTACAAAATAAATGAATACGATAAACTACTATAAAATAGTTTATCATCATTAACAAAACAAATCAGATTACAATCGTTGAACAAATAAATTTTTTAATATTGATATTTGCGCTAAGCCTAAATTTTTTAATTAAAGATTTGCAAATGCCTTCGGGATCTCGGCACACACTAATGGCGTTCACAGGTGGCCGGCCACAAGGTTAATAAGACACACAGACGTCTGCCTATTGGATCCTCATTACCAAAAAGTCTGAGGACACAATAAAACTAACAAATTTTTTTAAAACTTTCATAGAATAAATATTGTGCATAAACCATTTTTAAAGATACAAGAATTAATGACAGAAGGCGTATGTGTAAACCGAAATGAAAAGTTACAAACCAAATAAATTACATTAATATGCCAATAAAAAATAATAATCTATTTATTTTTTACAAAATGCGAATGACACCAGCATGAACCTCTTTCTCCATCGGTGCAAGATGCAAGATTCAAAGATATGTTATAAATTGTAAAAAGAAAGACTTGTTTTTTGAAAAATTTCCCGATTCAAATAAACACTAAGTAATTTTCTATTTGAAATATTTAACCATAATCATTAGAGTAAGACAAGACCGGGTTTAAACGCACGATTTGGGGAGCCGGTTTATGATTTTGTACCTTGTTAACCGGGGTTTTTGATACGACCCGGCAAAAAATTTTTGAAAATATTTTTAGAATAATATTTTAATTTCAATTAAAAAACATTTTTGAGCAGAGGAATCAAGACTTGAATTTTGGGTAAGAGTCGTGATTAAGTCAGAACCTAGAACTGTCTGACTTTTCAAAAAAAAATTTTTAATGTCCTTTTTGCATTAGGCTTTCGGGGAGTTTTAAAGCTATAGTCATATTTATTGATTTTGTTAATATTAATTTAAATTATAATTTATGTTTAAGTTTTTCATGTAATTAACGTGTTTAAAATTTTGAGTTTTCATGTTATGATTATTTACTTGAAATTAAAAAAATTTAATTCGAGAAAAGCTTCAATTTCTTTATTTTAAAACAAAAGTTTTAATATTTCTAAATGTTAGAACCGCGCCCTTTACTTTATCTAATTAAAATTTTTATTTTTTTTTTTGTTAAAATCTTTGATTATTACTGTACCAAGTAAATTTAAGCAAAAAATTATTTGCTTGCCATATATTTAAATCCATTTAGTCAAAGATTATTTAATTTGTATTTTTCTGGTAATTACTCTTTTAATTATATAGTTTTAATTGTATTTTAAATACCTTTTTTTACAACATTTAAAAAGTATTTATCATATTCTATTTAAAATTGAACTGTGGAAAAAATACCTTTTGCCGATTTTAATACTTGCGAGATTCCCATGATTGCCATGTTATTTGGGCATGTGTTTTTATTATGAGATGTTTTTTCTGTGAATAAATTTTGATTTTTTTTGTTAAGCTAATCCTTTGCGAGAGGGCTTTGCGGTGTTTATTGCAGGCGTGGACACGGTTACCCGTAACCGCGGTTATCCGCGGATAACCCCGGTTATCCGCGGTCAACGGTTATGGAATTTTAAAAGGTCGCGGTTACGGGCGGTTAACGGTTATGAGATTTTGAGGACGGGGCGGTTACGGTCGGTTAACGGTTACGAGTGTTTGAGGACGGGCGGATTCATTGACAAAATCTGATAAAAATCACTTGTTAAGTTCAATACACATCAATTTTGATTTAATTTTAGAAAGACGCCACATCACGATCGGAAAAAATAGTTTTGAAAAATCGATTGTTCGAAATCTGGAAAACTTTATTGATTTTTAAATAATGCGGTTAACCGCGGGCGGTTAACGGTTATGAGATTTTTAGGACGGGCGGTTACGGACGGTTAACGTTTCTAAGTGTTTGAGGACGGGCGGTTACGGTTAAGGAAATTCATAACCGTGCCCACGCCTGGTGTATTGTGCATATCGTCTTCTAATTGTATCAAGTCCCCTGTTATTTTCTGTCAATCATGCTCGCTTCAGCTTGTCAAAATGTATATTTAGTATTTTTAAATAAATATTTTGTAATTGGTAAACTCTGATTTTTTTCCACCCATTTTGCTGATTCGGTGATTGTTCTACACGGCAGGTCAGATCTTGAAGTTTCATTTGGGTAAAAATTAAAAGATATTTAAAAAATTTTTCAATATGTTTTTTACATTGCTGTATTTTTATAGTTTTACCATTTTTACTTTAATTTTTTATAATTTTCTTTATCCGTATTTCACACAGCAAAAAAACAAAAAAATTTTTTTTTGTTTTATTGACTTTGTAAAATATTGTCCTGTT
>MEIZ01000224.1:81328-92440 GCA_001723225.1 Globodera ellingtonae | reverse complement strand
GGGTGGGTGCATTCTTGTCGAAATTTTTAGATGGGGTGCATTCTTGTCGAAATTACTCTCGCCGTCTGACTCTCTCTTTTTAGTACACTATTTCTCCAAAAAATAAAATTTTCAGAAATTAAACTAAAACAATTTTTAGATGGGGTGCATTCTTCTCCTTCAGCGCCAGTTCAAACCTCCATAATTTTTGTGCGCACACTGACAGGAAAGACAATCAGCCTGAGGGTTGAGGCCGGGGAAACCGTCGATATGGTGAAGGAATGATCGAAGCGGCGGAGGGGCATTCCGGCATTGGAACAGCGACTGTTTTTTTCTGGTGAACACACAAATTCCCCCGTCCTGCTGATCAATTGCTTTTGCTTCAGGCAAACAGCTTGAAAACGGTCGAACACTGGCCGACTACAACGTTGGGAATGAGGCCACAATTCATGTTGTCCTGTGCCTTCGTGGAGGGTGAATTTGCCCATCAGAGAGATGTTTGCTGGATTTGATCTGATCTTTGCTTTTTCCAAAATTTAACATTTTTACACGTGTTTTCATTGGTGAATTTTTATATTTTTTTCGGCCATTGTCTTATACAAAGGGATGATGGTATCTCTGCGGATGACTTTTTAGACTTTAAATGTGGTTTTTTGTGGTGGATTTTTGAGATAGGTATCGATATTTTACATACTTCTGCTGGTTTGAGCTTTTTTGGTCAAGTTGAAATTGCATATTTCGGTGCTCGTGCAGTACTACAGTTGACCCCAATCGGCACAAAATGTACCAAATAGTTTTCTCTTCTCAGTTTTATCAGGCAAAAACTGTTATCGATTTTGTGTCTACCCCTCACCGATGCATCGCCCATAAAGTCGGATTGCTCTGCTCCATTCTCCGACATTTGCTCACAATCATTTGTTCTTCATCGTGTTATTTCAATTGCCTTCTGTCCTTATTTGTTTTATAAATAGGGTGCTACGACTTTTAGGTCATAAACGAAATGAAATTTCGTCCACCAGCCCAGATTTCGATTTTTATTTTGTTACTAATTTTTATATTATTAAAAATGTCATCTTTTCAGTCAGTTATTCGTTATTGAATTCATAAAAATCATTTGGATTTGCAACAACAACAAAAAATGTCGGACAATCCGAAGAAAGTGGAGAAACGACTGAAAGAAATGTGAGTTTAACGAAAAAATGTTACTGTTTTGACCAATTTTAACATATCAGAAATTGCCTATTTTCAGCACCCGTTCATCTTATTTAACTCCAATTTTTTAGTTTCATTTGTGCCGACGTTTTGTTTGAAGTCTTCAAATTCTGTGGCCCCTTTGTGCTCGGCCTGAAAGTGGCGCTTCTCAGCGATCGATTTGACTTTTTGGTGGACGCGCATTTCGAATCGAATGAATGGGAGTTGGGCGATTTGCAAATTCGTCGCGCAATTAAGGGGAATGGCGCTGAAATTGTTAAACACTTTGGCGATGATGGCAAGCGTCTGTTGTCAATTCCGCAAGAGCCGTTTCCAGATTATGTTATCGGCTTTCAAAGCCTCCGAATAAGGTCAGTGTTGGGTTTAAATAGTTTGAAAGCCCTTAAAAATCTTCTTCTAATGTTTTGTCCAATTTTTACATTAACTTTTAGTTACGTCGACCGAAGTGTCATCGAGTTTCTCCAAAACAATAGCCGACTTTTCGACTCTAAAGGGACCAATGTTCGCATTTCCACGGAAGCTGATCAAATCCACAGTTGGCAAATCATTTGGCACCAGATTTGGCCGTTGATCAATGACAACATTTGTTGCYTTGTGTTGGTTTTGTCCACTTTCAAATGTTTGCGCCGATTCTCTCCCGCCTTTCTGCGCGATTGTGCAAAGCTCCAATTGGTCAAATTCTATGGACCTTTCCCCGTCTCTGCCGATAACAATGCAATGGCCAAATGGTTGCACACGCCCCGCGGGGATGGACTCCCAAAGTTGTTTGAATGCGAATATAGTTCAGAAAGAATGGAGGCACTGAAAATGGTGAGTTTCTAAATTTGTTTATTGGAGTCGCTGTTTTAAATTCCTTTTAAGGAATTTTTCAATTCGGACGACGCGGTCAATTTCATCATCCGTTTTTGGCATTGTTCTTTTGATGGCATTGTGCCATTCGAACTGAAGAACAATTTGACGGGGGAGCAATTGGAGTTCCGACGCCTTGCTGGAAACAAATGGTTGCTGGTTCGTTGTCCGATTGAGCGCGACGAAGCGAAATGGCCCGAGTGGGGACAGGAGGCTAACTGGTATTGTCGGTGGAATCGCATCGACATAGACTTTGAAGACATAAACATTGAGGATAACTTCGGAGACAAGGACAACGGGTAAGGGCAAAATGGGATAAGAAAATATTCCTCTACCAAAAATTTTTTGAAAAAATTAATTTTGAGATATGTTAAAAACAGAAACAGAGTGGTGACATTGGCGTTGGGGTTTTT
This sequence comes from Globodera ellingtonae, assembly GCA_001723225.1. Taxonomy (NCBI): domain Eukaryota; kingdom Metazoa; phylum Nematoda; class Chromadorea; order Rhabditida; family Heteroderidae; genus Globodera; species Globodera ellingtonae. Next base: position 89,987 of record MEIZ01000224.1, on the reverse strand, counting down.
ACAAATGACCTTACTATGGTTCAAAAAAATATTTGCTTATTTCAAATTTTAGACGACGCAAACGAAGGCCCCGAGTGAGCAAAAAAAAAGAAGCAAAAAGTGAATAAGCCGACCAGAATTTGGTTAAATGGACTAAATATTGAAAGTATTGCTTTCCCATATAATGTAAAGCTTTTGTTTTGAATTTTCATCGGAAAGAATTGCCAAAAATATTTGTTAAGAAAATTGGTCCAAAAATTAAATGTTGCAAAACAAAGGGCCCCACCCTATGGTTTTTTAATTTCGTCCAACCAAAATGAAATAAATAACTTGTAAATTGTCATCAATTTTTTTAGGCAATTTTCTGAGAATCAAAAAAACAACAAAAAGTTAAACTTAAACTCAAATGGTTTTTGGTGCTCACATATAGAAAAATAGATGAGATTTCGAATTTTATTGCCAAATAATAACTCCCCTGCATTTGGAGAGGGCGCCATTCGGGCAATTTTCAGAGAATCAAAAAAACAAGAATTGTTGGGCCAAGTCAAACATGATGAGAAACCACAATATTTTGTTTGAAGATGATATGGATTTAAAATTTTATACGCTTTTCCACTGAACAGCGATCGATTTGACTTTTTGGTGGACGCGCATTTCAATTCGATGGAATGGTCGTTAGATTGGTTGGAAATTCGTCGCTCAAAGGACGGAAATGGCGCTGAAATTGGCAAATACGTTCGCGGGAAAGTCGAGCGTTTGCTGCCAATTCCGCAAGAGCCGCTTCTGGAGTTTTCGTTTTGAATAATCACTTACCGTAAATCCTCTTGTAATCCCACCGGTGGGATTATTTTTCGTCGCGATTATTAAGGGGGCGGGATTATTAATGGGGGTGGGATTGTTTTTCAAATTATAATATCCCGAAAATTCCGCGATTCGCGTCTTTTATTTATTGATTGCACGAATGTGCCGAAAGTTTTCCCTTCTCTGCCTCCCCAGGAGAACTGTTATTGATTTTTATGTCTGCCCTCACCGGTCCATCCCGAAGAAGTGGAGAAACGGCTGAAAGAATGTGAGTTTTTTATTCAAAGCAAAAAGGCCGAGACATTTTGACGGAGGGGGGGGGGCAGGGTAACCAGATAATAAAACAAAAAATCAGGAATATTTTTTTGTTTACAAAATTCGTAATTTTTGGACCAATTCTCAATGAGTCAAAAATTCGGTTACCCCACATTTGCGGCGCAGACATTTGCGGTCTGCTGGAAATCAGACATTTGCGGCCCAGACTTTTGCGGTCCGACATTTGCGGCCTCAGCAAAATAGGACATTTGCGGCCGACATTTCGCCAAAATTCAAAAACATTAATTAGTAAGTCCAATGCCATCCCTCATTGCATTATTAGTCCTATGTAGGTTTTAGTTGAGTCATGCATATTCCAATCATAGTGTGAAGCAAGATTCAAGGAATAATATGTTTAATTAATGTTTTTGAATTTTGGCGAAATGGTTAACCGCAAATTTTTTATTTTGCTGAGGCCGCAAATGTCAGGCCGCAAATGTCTGCGCCGCAATTGTCTGGACATGAAAATTCAAAATTTTCCCCTCCCCCCAGGAAGTAAAGCAGAATTCTCAAAAAAAATTCCATTTTTGGAAATTTTCTTAAATGCAATAAAAACGGAAAACAAGGGGACAAATCTTTGCATTGGAACATCCGACGACAAAACGAACAAAGATTTGGCCTTAGTTCAAATACAACATTTGGGGATTCCGCTTACGATTTTAGTTTCATTTGTGCCGACGTTTTGTTTGAAGTCTTCGAATTCTGTGGCCCTTTTGTGCTCGGACTGAAAGTTGCGTTGATCAGCTTAAAAGAAATGGTCGTTGGGACATTTGGACATTTGTCGTGCAAAGAAAGGAAATGGCGCTCAAATTGTCAAACGCTTTGACTGGAGCTATAAAGTCGGACGGCGGCTGCCAATTCCGCGAAAAACGCTTCCTGGCAAAGTGATCGGCTTCCAATGTCTTGAAATAAAGTCCTTAAAGTGTTCTGAAATCCTTAAACAATATTTTTTTTACGATTTTAGTTACATCGATCGAAGTTCCATCGAATTTCTCCAGCGCATCCGTAAAGTTTTCGACTCCAAAGGAATCAATCTTTACATTGGGACAGACACCGACGAAGACCGCAGTTGGCAAATCATTTGGAAAAAGATTTGGCCTCTGATCAAAGACAACATTTGCGGATTTGACTTGGATTCCTCTAAACTCGACCGTTTGCGCCTTTTCTCTCCGACCGTTCTTCGCAATTGTGCAAGGCTCCGAGTGATCGACTTTTGTCATTTCCTCAAGTTTCCGGCCGATGACAGTGCCGGTGCTTCTCCTAAACAAGCTTTGGCCAAATGGTTGCACACGCCCCGCGGGGATGGCCTTCCGAAGGTGTTGCGGGGATGCGTTTGTTGTTTGAAAGAAGTGGAAGGACTCAAAATGGTGATTTTTTCTGCTTTTTCCCTTTAAATTCCTTTGTAACCTCTAGGCATTTGTCGATTCGTTCGAACAGGTCAATTTCGTCATCGGTCTCATTTGCGTGGTGGGTGAGGACATTGTGCCATTTGAATTGGCGAACAATTTGACGGGGGAGCGATTGGAGTTCCGACACCTTAAAAAAGACAAATGGCTGTTGATTCGCCGTCCGACTGAGCGCGACGACGAAAAATGGGCCGAGTGGGAAAATGAGGCGGCTGAATTGGGTTGCTTTTGCCAATGGAATCGCATCGACATTTACTTCGAAGACGGGGACATTGGCGATGGCGGGTAAGACAAAAATGAAATTATTATCGTTTAAATAAAATATTTGTTTATTTCTAATTTTCAGACGACGCAAACGAAGGGCCCGAGTGAGCAAAAAAGGCAAAAAGTGAATGAGCCGAACGGAATTTGGGTGGAAATTTAAACTGAAATGGGCTAAATATTGAAAAGTGTTGCTTTCCCAGACATTGTAAAGCTTTTGTTGGTCAGAAATTTTGATAAAAAGCTTAGTTTAAATCAGTTTTTCAAATCTGATAAACCTCCTTTTTATATCGATATTTTGTTCATAACTTTTAACAACCTGAAAACAACAAAAGGTAAAGCATTCTCAAGAAGCACATGAATCAATAAGACCAACTTATCTAAGATTTTTGTACATTATTTTTGTGTTAAAATTCCCTCAAAATTGTTTTTTTTACTTAGAACATCCGAAATTATGTCAAAACCTTCAAAAAGCCTCGAATTCTTAGAAAATTAAACGAAGACTATTGGAAATCTTAAACTAACTAATTGATTTTTTGCTCTATTTTAAAATATTGCGAAATCCTAGCCGGATTTTAGCAAATTGTGGATTCTGATTAACGGATTTGCCAGTTCGTTCGAACCACCTCTTCGTTGATTTGAATACAAAAACGATGATAGCCGTTGTCATCAGCAATTGTGCAAACAAACCCAAGACGCTGTTAAAAAGCACGGCGTGCAGCAAAATTTTTAGAGTAAATGCGATTTAATTTTTGATTAAACATACCAGAATATGAAGTAATTATAAATCTAATTCCATACACTCAGTTTTTTCACCCATTCAAAAACTTTTTAAAATACAGTATCACTGCCGCATTTTCCGGTCACCATTTTAAGCCATCAATTTTCACTGATTCACCCCGCCTAATCATTCATATTAACTAACGATCGGATCTTTTAAACATAGCGCTTGGATGGACTCATTTACAATATTTATTCATTGCTTTTGCTAAAACGGTTTGGTGCTCGCCGCTATATGTGTCCCCATTTCTGACACTAAAATATCACTTTCCCACTGAATCACCCACCCACCCCCAATAATTCCTTCCATTCACTGATCGGACAGACCACCCGGAATCACGGCGTTTGGTTGGTGGACGGTCCGCCGCTGTTCATTCATTTCATTTATATTCAAAGTGGCCCCCGAATAATGATTTTTAATAATAAAATATCTTTGTGGGCTTGCGATTCAAATCAGAAAACGCGTACATCTCTATCTTGGAGGCATTTTAAAGGGATAATCTTGGGTTTTAGTGTGCTCTATCCGACCGATTTCTAACCCTTCTTAGACCCTAACCTATAGCCCTTACTATTACCCAATTCCGGTATTAAACTATTAGTCATGAACCGATAAACAAACAAAAGACCGGTGCACAAAATATGGGTGAATTTTATGAAATTTTAGATTGGGTCCAGTTTCAAGAATTAAATTTAGTCTTTTTCCACCCCCAAAGATCGACATTTTCCCTAAAAAATTTTTTATTTATATTTTATAAAAATTTTCAAAAAGATGTGAAAAATAGTACATTTTCTATTCTGAGAGAAAAATTAATAAAAATTTTTAAGGTTTTTACGCAAAATTTGACTGAATTTGGTCAGTTTTTGCACATTTTTTAATCAATATGTTGGCACTTTTTGAGGTTTTTGATCAATATTTGGGGGGTTTTTTGGTCAATATTTTAATTCAATATTTCGCGGTTTTTAGTCAATATAAATCTCGGCTCTAGTCATTTCCCTCTCCCCTTTGACACCTGTCCTTTCACTTCTGCTTTCCGCATATATTTGAGAAATACTTCCTCCGCACCCAAAATATTCCTATCGATCGCCTTTTGGCTTTATTGTTCTTTCTCTTCAATTCGACAAATAAACGTTCCACCCCGAACTCCCCAAACTATCTGGACTGTGCACTACGAGGCACAACAGTGGCGACCAGGGATGGGCGGAATTCCGTTTTCCGTTAAAATGCCCTTTTTAACGGAAAAAACGGAAAAAATATACACCCCTAAGAATGGGATTTTTGGGGAATTGGAATGCGGTTTGGTTGTGGTGTAATGGTGAGTGGTTGGTGTGGGGAGATAAGTGTGGGCGGGGGTTCAGATCCCCGACTGTGTCAGTGATTATTTCTTATTTTTCTGTACAGTTACGGTGGTTAAACAATTTTAAAAATTCTTTTTAACTTTTTCCAATTTACAAACAAACATTTTAGATGACAATTCACAAGCTTTTCATTCATTTTTTGTTGGACGAAATCAAAAAACATTGGGGGATTTTGTTTTGCATTTCCATTTTTGGGGCGATTTTCTTAACAAATTAAGTCAAAATTTCAAAATTTTCTCCGGCGGTGCCTATCGGCACCGCCGACCCCTCCCCCCCCCCACCCAAAAGCTTAAAATAGATTTAGAAGGTTGCTGAAAAAAAGACATCCTTCAAAATTTTTAAAAATAATTACTGTTAATATTTAAAAAAATTTATTAAATAAATTATTTTTAAAAAAAAATAATTTTTTTATTTTATTGAAAATTTTTCCGTTTTTCCGTTTTACGTTTTTCGTTAAATAAATTTTTCCGTTTTTTGAAAATAAATTTCCGCCCATCCCTGGTGGCGACGCCCGTCTGCAATTCGAAAGTTCGAACAAAAAGGGTAAACGTATCAAAAGAGATCAACAAATTCGCAAAGTTTTCCGACATTTCAATCACGAGTTGTGACGAAATAAATTCAATTCGGATCCACATTTCGATCACAGGCTGTGACAACTCCTCGTAGTGCACAATCCAGATAGTTTGGGGAGTTCGGGGTAATAGGCCTGTTTTGAGTGGATTGTGCACTACGAGGCACAACAAAATGTTATCGCTTTTTTTCCCTGTGGGCGGGCACCTTATGTATACTTTAATGAAAAATAGGTAGGTACTTGAAAGTGGGACCCAATCTAAAATTTCATGAAATTCACAAATTTTTTGTCCAGGCATAATTATTATTAATTTTTCAGTTTTTAGCTCATTGGAAACATAAAAATCAAATTATTTGTCAACAAAAAACAAATGTCGGACAATCCGAAGAAAGTCGAGAAACGGCTGAAGGAAATGTGAGTTTTTTATTCGAAAAGCTAAAGGGGAGGGATGGTCGGAGTTTTTGACCGTGCCCGGTGATTTCGTCAGTGAAAAAGGATTCTTAAAAAGTTTTAGTGATAATTCTTAATCAGATTTCAACAAGTTCTCAATTGGCTTCTTAATTAATGTGAATGACCTTTGTTTTCTTCACGAGCATGCCCAATCATTTTTAAACCCATTTTCTTAATTTTTGTTCTCGTGGCATCTGGCTCATGCTGTCACGAGGAATGCGAAATTGAAGAGCAAAAAAAAGTTTATAAACAAGACTGACAGTTTTTGAATAACAAAGACTTTGGCTTGTTTACGGGAATGTAAATCGTTTTTCAGTTTCGTTTGTGACGACGTTTTGTTCGATGTATTCAAATTTTGTGGCCCTTTTGTGCTCGGACTGAAAGTGGCGATTCTCAGCGATCGATTTGACCTTTTGGTGGACGCGCATTTCAATTCGAAGGAATGGTCGTTGGGGCGGTTGGAAATTCGTCGCGTCTTTAACGGAGATCACGCTGAAATTGTCAAATTCATTGGTTTTGATGAAGTCGGGCGTCAGCTGCCAATTCCGCAAGAGCCGCTTCCTGACAAAGTGATCGGCTTCCAAAGCCTTGAAATAAGGTCATTTCCAGCCTTCTAAATTACTTGGATTTTTACATAAACTTTTAGTTACATCGACCGAACTGTTATCGAGTTTCTCCAAAGCATTCGCCGACTTTTTGATTCCAAGGGGACCATTCTTTCTATTCAAACGAGAACCCGAAACCGCAGTTTGGAAATAATTCGCGAGAAGATTTGGCCTCTGATCAATGACAACATTTGCGGCATTTTTATGGGTTCCTCCGAACTCGACCATTTTCGTCGTTTCTCTCCGACCTTTCTTTGCGATTGCCCAAAGCTCCGACTGATCCATTTCGCTTTTCCCGAGTTCCCGGCCGATGACAGTGCCGGCGCTTCTTCTGCCCAAGCAGTGACCAAATGGTTGCACACGCCCCACGGGGATGGACTTCCAAAGGTGTTGAAATGCCTATTTTGGTCGACAGGAATGGAGGGACTAAAAATGGTGATTTTTAATTTGCTGCATTTCCCGATTTTAATTGCTTTTTCCTCCAAATTTGTAAGGGATTTGTCAATTCTACCGACGCGGTCAATTTCATCATCATTCTTTCGACTTGGTTGTCTTCTGATGGCATTGTGCCATTTGAACTTAAAAATAATTTTACGGGGGAGCGATTAGAGTTGCGACACATTGACAAAAAGGAATGGCTGTTGGTTCGTTGTCCAATTGAGCGAGACGAAGACAAATGGGCAAAATGGGAAAAGGAAGTTGTTGAATGGAAGTTGTGGAATTACATCGACATTGGCTTCAATGACAGGGACATCGGCGACGGGTAAGGGCGAATTAATTGATGGAAACGTTTGATTTCTCAGTTCCAGACGAAAATTAAATTCAAATTTATTTGATTAGTTCCAAAAATCCGCCCCCTACATTGTTTCGAAAAAACTTAATTCAGAATGCTTGACACAAACGAAGGTCCGAGTGAGCCCAAAAAGAGAAAGAACTGAGGACGACGGAATTTGGAGAAAAATTTAAAATAAGAAAATGGTTTTTACGGGAACGGAAAAAATGACGGGAATCCCTTGCTGGATTCCCGTTCCATTAAAATTTGAAAATCTCTGAATTTTTATTTTACCAGACACATACTTAAGTGCTGTAATGTGAAAGCTCTTTTTAGTCCTTTTTTACCTAATTAATTATCCATTTATTTTATAAAATTTATAAATGGACACTTTGCTATAAAAAAACAAGAAATTTCGATTTTGTACTTTTAGGATCGTTTTATTCAATGATAAATAACCTCCGAGTTCCGACATTTTTTCGGTTCGGTTAACCGAAAGCTTCGGTTCGGTTGAAACCAACAGCCTTACTCTTGAAGAAAATGCAACAGAATTGAAGTCTTTTTGGGCTTTCGTTCACATTCACATTTATTGCCGGTTTATACAAAAAAAAATTGCTTTCTTTTTCCATTTTCCCATGGCCGGTGCCACCAATGAAGTTAAAAGTCCCGGCTCCGTGCTACCCTACTCAAGACCAAGCTTGATGCAAAAGCTTGCACATGGCTTTCTTTAATAAAGCAAATTTTATGTCAAAATCAGACAAAAAGTGAAAGATCTTTCATCAAAAAACAAAAATAGAAATAAATAAATAAATTGCGATTAATCTTCACTGAGCAAGTATTCTTTCGCAAGATCGTATTTGAATGTCTGTGAGCCAAAGTTGGCCTTAATGCGATCAGCACCATCCTTCAGAGAGATAAACGGGTACAAGTCGGAGTGGTGGACAAGCAAATTAGTCGTATCTGAACATAAATTCAAATTTTCTCAAAATTTTACGCCGGAGCCAAAGTTAAAAGCTCTAAGCGGTAATTAACTGTTTCAACACACCCAAACGTTGTCCGTTCAACGTGTAAATAATTTGGCGGGTTGCCAAATTGAGGCCGCATCCGACGACGTCGCCAACGCCGAACTTGTATTCTTTGTTTGCCACGACGTAAGGCCAATTTTTGTAGAATTTACAGCCATGAACTTTGTGACCCCAAAATGTGCCGTCACTTTTGTACGAATAATAAGTGTGCGCAATGTTCAATGGCACTGACATTGGCACAAGTCCAAACTTGTTTGGGGGGGGGGGGCTTCTGTCCCTACTGGAGTTGTACTTCACTCGTCAACCCTCAACCATATGCCTATTTAAGGTGGTGTCAC
>MEIZ01000224.1:66647-81268 GCA_001723225.1 Globodera ellingtonae | reverse complement strand
ATGGGGGGGGGGGAGGTGTGTGCGAAGATGATGTTATTATTCAACTTCTTTGCTTACGCATTTAAATGCAAATAAGTTTCGTATAGATAAAAACAAGTTGTTTACCGAGGGCAAAACTATGCAAGTGAATGATGAAAAACAATCTCAACGATCCAACCCATAGGGCATTTGGTCCACCAATCATTCATTCATATCATCGGATTTTTCCTTTTCTCAATATTTTGAAATGTCTTCGGGCGAAGAAGGAGAAATAAACCCAAATGCTGATCATGCTCAAGAAGAAGGCGAACTCCTTTCGAGTGGCTCTTCCGAAGGACAACAGTGGCATCATCAGCAAAACCAGCTTGAAATCGAATTTCTCGAAGTGATATCTCGCCGTCAAGGACAAGAAGGAAAGTCTCTGCTTACGCGAAACGGACACGAATATTGTTTTGACAAACTCTCAATGGTGTTTTTGGGTCATTGTACCTATATATTTTTTTGTTGTTAAGATGAACGACAACAAAGAATTTTGGAGGTGTCGCAAAAAAACCCTTATTGTCCTGCACGATTAACAGTTTCTAATATTTGGCATCAAAATGATCAGGGAAAACGGTTTAAGACTGGCCGCTACAGTAACCCAAACCACAATCATCCAGCAAAACCTGGAAACATTCATGCACGCCACTAAATTTTGTCCTTAATGACACATATTTAACTAAAGGTTCGGGAGGCAGCCGAAAGGCTAAGAGTTGAAGCAAGACAGGCCAACCCGCGGCCAACGAGACAATTCGTCTCTACTGTTCGAGAAGGACTTCCTTTGGAAGTTAGAGTTTCTGCTGATTCGAACTTACCATCTACGTCAAATATGCTTCGTACTTACAATAGGTACAGAAAGGAATCGCGAAAATTAGCAGGAGATGAGACTTGACGTAGAAAGTAATTCTTAAGTAATTTTCCTATTAAATTTTAAATCAGATGGGAATGAAATTCAAGTGCCAGCATACGTCGAAGAATTTGGTGTGATTTTCGATGGTCAGATATCTGGGAAAAGGATGATTGTATTGATGTCTGCTTTCGGTCGACGCATTTTGGAGATGGGAAATGAAGTCTCAATTGATGGCACTTTCAACAAAAAACCCAGTTCATTCCGACAACTCTATACCTTGGCAATAATTATTGACAGGTACATAAGGTTTTCTGCTGATCTGACTTTTTTTATTAACAAAGATGCGCAATCCCCGCTGTTTTTGGCCTACTTCCATCAAAAACTGTAGCAGTGTACACGGCTTTCTTCGAGTGCATTCAGCGGGCAGTTCCTGGATTTGATCCTATAATTGTTGTTTCGGACTTCGAGACATCTTCGATTACAGCTTTTCATACGATATTCCCGTACTGTGAGCAGGCAGGATGCGTTTGGCATTTTGGAGAGGCAAATATAAGAAAAGTTAAAACATTTCCAGGTTCCATTCTAGTTCACAGTTGTGAAAATGAATTCATAATTAAGGCATGAGACAAATCTGGGATATGAACTTGGAAGAGTGTGACGATGAAATGAGAGCTGAAAAATTGCGTATTAAGTAATTTTTCATCTGTTAATTTTAATTTAAAAAATAATTTTAAAACAGATCTTTCAAAGCACTTCCTTTCGTCCCAATCCAAGATGTTTATCGTTATTTTTGCATTTTGGTAGCATCTTTTCGCCCAAATGACGAGATAATTGGTGAAAAACCCATCCATTACGTATAAATTTTTAATTAAGAGTTCATGCAATACTATGTCCGGACTTGGTTTGGTGGACAGCACATTATGAATTTACTGCCAATTCCTCAAGCTGCTGATCCCGAACTAAACAATGGACGTGGAGTTGATCGATGGATCAGAGGATGGCTTGAGAATGCAGCGATTGCTCAACAACGAGCAGCATTTCCACCTGAACTTTGGAATACTGCGAACCGTCTTCAGAAATTAGTAGAACTAATAACAGCATTGAAGCTTGGCATCATCAGTGGAATGCCAGATTTCGAGAAAATTCACCACCTTTGAGCCGTATTATTAGAGGGATAATGGATGAGGCGAAAATTTTTAGAACAATGGTGGAAGAATATATGGTAGCTCCAGCTAATGGAATACGAGGACGTGGAATGAAGAGAAAGGCTGACCATGTCAGACAGGATCAAAATCTCCTCGCATTATTAAATCAGCGCTTAACACATGAGGAACTCAATTATTTGCGTGCGATTAGCTATCATTTGCCGGAGTAATATGTTGCAATGTTTTTTTTAAAATCCGGAATCGGTGCCCAAATGACTCGGTGCCCTAAAGACTCGGTGCCCAAATGACTCGTGCCCAAATGACTTGTGCCCAAATGACCGGCTCCGGCAAAACCATAGGGGGGACCCTTTTGGCGTTTCATCACATTCAAACTGTACATATGTTAGAAAATCTTTTATACCCAGAGCTCTTCGATTCTCACTAAATCTTGAATGATTTGCCCCGCGAATAATTTCTTCTTCCCATAAAATTGTAAAAAATACAAATGATGTCTTTCTGAGCGAAATTTTATCCTAAAGCTACCCATTTTCACACCTAAACGACCTACATATTATGCATTTCCATATTTTGTTCTCAAAAGATAGTGAAAGTTTGAGAAGGACTAGAGACCGGATTTTTGAAAAACCCCGGATCAGGATCAGGATCAGGATTTAGGAAATGACCAGGATCAGGATTTACCAGGATTAAAAATCCTGGTTTTCAGGATATCCTGATCCTGATACGTTTTGCGGACCAGGATCCTAGACCAGGATCATGATTTTACAAAATTTTTGAAATTTTTTGTAAAAATTGACCAAACCTTTGGGATTTTTCAAAATTTTGAAATAACTCTTTGGCGATAATATTTTCCTAATTTTTCTCTGTTGTTTTCTCCTAGTTTAAAAGGATAGGCCTACTAAAACCAGAGGTCGCATCTGTCCTTTTTTTAAAGATTTGTCCTTTATTTGAGATTTCTGGAGCTTTTTGAAGAATTTTTGTTTAAATTTTGAATAATCTTTCGACAGAGTGTCAAATTTGTTAATTTTTTCTCATTCTTGTTTGAATTTTCGCTTAAAAAATGTCCAAAATGTAACAATATTTTGCTCATTTTTATCAAAATTATGTATGCACTTGTCCTTTTTTCGGACCCCAAAATCTTTTTTTTTGCCCTTGATGTCCYTTTTTTTTGAAAACGATGCGACCCTTGACTAAAACAGAGATTTGAATTTTTTTTTAATTCATCAGATGAAAATTTTAATAAATTTATTGTCAAATTTTAATCCTCCCTCGACATTTGCCAARCATTGAGRAAATTTAAAAATAGCTTTTAGAATTTGGATACTCGGCTATAGATACTCACCGAAAAGTCATAAAAACAATTTACGTAGTTGGGCTTCGAACTCCAACCAAAATCTGTTCAGGTAACCACCATTAACCCAGGATAAGGATTTCGGAAATGACCAGGATCAGGATTTACCAGGATTAAAAATCCTGGTTTTCAGGATATCCTGATCCTGGTGTTTCGACGAAAATACCAGGATTCCGGATCAGGAGTCCTGGAAAATCCTGTCCGGACTCCGGTCCTGTCCGGTCTCTAAGAAGGACCTGCCCGAGGGAACAAAAGCGAAAATATGGATGTGATTTGTGAGCTCCCAGGCTCAAAATCACTCAAAACCACTTTAATAGGTTTTTCTTTTTTTTTGCCATTTTCTTAAGAAATTTTGGGAAAAAGTGACTGAAATATTGAATTTCTTCAAGAATTTTCGGAAAAATGCCTAAAATATTACATTTTTTTCAAGAAAAATGCCTAACTATTGATTTATTATGAAAATGGCGAAATATTGACTTTTTCTCAAAAATGCCAAAATATTGATTTATAAATGTTGTTAGACTGCTTATTTTGGTAAAGATTTACAGGCTTTTCTCCCTCGCCTTACTTCAGTRAGATTTGTCTTTATTTGGAAGGCCTCAATCTTTAAAAAATAATGTCCTTATTTACATATAAACAGGACAACKATTTTTAGAATTTAGGTAACCTTTTTTTTCTTAGCTTTATTTAACCCTGCCTTACTTCGATTTCTCTTTCTTTAGGCTTTTTTGTTTATTCATTTTATGCATAACTAATTTATGAATTTTGTCACTCAATGATGCCATTTTAGTGTGACGGAACCCAACTCGTTCAGGGCGAACTCGTTCACCCCCAAGCCTCGGTATACCCCTAGAAAGACCTTTTTATCGACTTTGGAAAACAGATTTTTTTTTAAAGTCGGGGTAAAGGGAACGAGTTGGGTAAAAGTGAACGAGTCGGGGTAGGTGAACGAGTTGGGGGTGAACGAGTTCGCCCTGAACGAGTTGGGTTTTTACCTTTTTAGTGGTGTATGCTAACCCCGACCCGAGTCGGGGATGGGGTTCGGGGTCGCAAATTGCCGAATAGTTTTCTCTTCTCTTTCTCATTAAGGCGAGCGATTAACTGTTATCGATTTTTGTGTCTGCCCTTATCGCGCATAAATTCAAAGTTTGCTCTTTCTCCCCCACATTTGCTTCACAATCATTCGAAGAGACTTTTCTTCGCCACACTTCGGTTGGCATTTCGCTGTCCCCCAACCCCTGGCTCAGAATTCGATTTTTTATTTTATTACAAATTTTTGTATTATTAAAAATTCCATTTCAGAGCTCATTGGATTCATACAAGTCATTTCATTTGCAAGGACAAAAAATGTCGGACGACCCGAAGAATGCGGAGAAACAATTGCAAGAAAAGTGAGTTTTGCCTTATTTCTACGGGCTCCGGRGAATCCCCCCGCCCTCACCGGAATGAAAGTCTTTTTTTCATCAGCTAAAAGCARGGTTCCCAGATGAAAATTTTCAAAAGCCTCATTGGCAGGCAAAAAAAGGCCTCATTTATGACCAAAACCTCATTTTGCTAAAATCATGTTTTACGCTTTTTCATTAAAAATGAAAATACACAGAAAAAATGGAAAAAGAAAAAGATTTCCGGAGCAAAAAATTATGCCGTTTGATTTTTCTCTACGAGAGGAATCGAATGGTATATATAATGACCCAACCCCACAGGTATTATTCTTGACTTTTTCCACGTGAAATTGTCTATTTGAGGCACCCATTCATCTCATTTAAMCCCCGAATTTTCAGTTTTATTTGTGCCGACCTTTTGTTCGAAGTCTTCAAATTCTGTGGGCCTTTTGTGCTCGGACTGAAAGTTGCGTTGATCAGCGATCGATTTGACTTTTTGGTGGACGCGCATTTCAATTCGAAGGAATGGTCGTTGGGTTTTTTGGTTATTCAACGCGCAATTAATGGAAATGGCGCTGAAATTGTCAAATACGTTGACTTTGAAGTCGAACGTCGGCTGCCAATTCTGCAAGAGCCGCTTCCTGCCATTGTTATCGGATTTGAACGCCTTAAAATAAGGTCCTTGTCGGTTTAAAATTCCGTGAAACCCGTTCAAAATTTATTCACAAATGTTTTATTTCTTTTTCAGATATATTGATCGAAGTGTCATCGCATTTCTTGAACTCATTCGTCCGATTTTAAACTCCGACGGGACCCATCTTACCATTGGAACATCCGCCTACGGAAACTTCAGCTGGGAAATCATTTGTGAAAAGATTTGGCCTTTGGTCAAAGACAACATTTGTGGATTTGACTTAAATTACTCCAAATTCGGCCGTTTTCGCCAATTCTCTCCGGCCTTTCTCGGCGATTGCCCAAAACTCAGAATGATCGAATCCCGTCGTCTTTTTCCCGAATTTCCGGCCGATGACAGCGCCGGCGCTTCTTCTGAACAAGCAGTGACAAAATGGTTGCACACGCCCCGCGGGGATGGACTTCCGAAAGTGTTGCGAAGCCCTTATTTTGATTCGAAAAAAATGGAGGCATTGAAAATGGTGATTTTTTGAATTTGTTTTATTGGACTCTCTTTTTAAATTCCCTTTAAGGAATTTTTCAATTCGACCGCTCTGGCCAATTTCATCATCCATTTTTGGACGTATTTTTATATTGACATTGTGGCATTCGAACTGAAAAACAATTTGACGGGTGAGCGATTGGAGTTGCGACGCTTTTATGGATTCAAATGGCTTTTGATTCGTTGTCCGATTGAGCGCGACGAAGGGAAATGGGCCAATTGGGAAAAGGAGGCGGTTGAGTGGAATTGCTTTTGGCAATGGAATCGCATCGACACTGACTTCAACGACTGGGACATCGCCGAGGGGTAAGAATGAAATTTGGAATTCAATAAATACAAAAAATTCTAGAATTGCCAAAAATTTATGATACATATCAGGGGTGGGAGCCAACGCCCTCGAACAATTTCGGAACTCGGAATTCCGAGCCCAGATTCCTGAAATTGAAAATTTTAGAGCTTTTTATTAAGGGTTTTTGTTGGGGGGGGGGACTAGCGGCGTCGTAGGGAAAAAAATTTTTATAAAAAGTTAAAATTTTTAGGGGTTTATTTTTATAAGGATTTTTGACTAAGAATCAATAAAATTAAAAAATATAATGAGTTTTCACTCGGGGGAGTATGGGTAACACTTCCGAAAAGTTCCGATTTTTTCCTTAAAATTTCGGGACTCGGAGTTCCAAGAAAAAATGTCGGAACTTCGGAAGTCGGAATTCCGACCATCCCTGATACATATGTCAAAAAATCTGAAAAAGCCTATTTTTTGAGTTGTAAACAAAAATGTTTTTTTTTAAATCGGTGCGAAAAATCCGCCCCAATTCTATTCTAATTTTTAGAATGCTTGACGCAAACAAAGTTCCGATTGAACCCCGAAATGAATAAACGGACGAACCAAATTTGGATGAAAATATCAAACTCATAACAGAGCAAACGTTGAAATTGTTGCTTTTTCCTTTTAATATGAATCGCTTTGTTTTCCCGAATCTGACGTTTATCATTTTGTTTGGTCTAACGGACTGCAACCAAAATTTAGCAAATACCTAAACGTTAAATGGCCAGAATCCCGGCTTTGAATTCTTCGGGACCAAAAAATGATCGAAGTTTTTTTAAACTCATGCAAAAATGTTCAGGAGTTTTGGTAATCCTGTCCCGAAATTTTCTTTCGGGGGTTATCGAGGTCGGAGGCGTCGTCGGGACAACTTTTTATATTGTATACACCGGAAAATTACAGAAAATCGGATTATTTGGCACGATAATTGCTTTTAGCAAATTTCGAACATTCCCCAAAAATTGCTTTGATATCCCATTTTAAAAGCAGGTTTTTGGACATTTCTTTACTGGAAATACTCTCAAATTGACCATTTTCTCTTTTCTGGATATTACACGAGTTGCAAATCTCTGCAATCCTTCCAAAAATGTGTTGGTGCTGCCATTCAAGTTGAGTTCTAACGCTTTCTCGGCTCTTTACCCGATCACAGCCCTGATTAAACAAAATCGATTTTGGGTGTGTTGTTTAATTGCAATTTTCTTTAAATATATGTGCAATAAAATTGCTTCCAACCGAGTTTTGGGGGTTTAAGCATTCCAAAGTGATGCAAACAAAAACATTTTTTATGAAAGAAAATTGCCCAAGTAAAACAAAATTTGAGAGGATAAAATGTTCATCGGATAAAATGATGGATAAATCGACGGCACAATTAATATGGCCGACTTCAATTGTTGGTTGATTTGTTGCCACGCCTCCAGTCCACCCTCAATTATCGTGACGGCGTGTGAGCTCCTAAATAGTGATTTTTGTTTGGTGCCCGATCGTTTTGTCACTGGACGTTTCGTCAATGGTTAACAAAAGGTGCCTTTTCGTTGTAATTTTGTTTCATGATATTGAGGCCGAAAATTAATCGACCTTTGTTTTGAATTTTCGATAAATTGTTTGAATTCGGGTCCTGGGGTTCGAAACGGCCGAAATGGAAGTCCGATTCGGATTCTGGTCTTTAGTCTGCACAATGCAAATCAAAAATAAAGATTACTAAAAAAATTTTCCGAAAATTGTTTGATTTCGGGTTCAGGGTTCGAAATGGAAGTCATGGACACTACACCCCCTCCCTCCAAAAAACCCTAGAAACACTTTTCATGGGGGTGGGGGCATGATTGAAAATGCAACCAAAATTTTAAAAATACCTTTAACGCTATTCGTTAAAAAATTGGTCAAGAGCCTTCACGCACTAAAAATTTGTAGAAAAAAACACAGGTACAGGCAGGCAGGCTGTAATACAGACAATTCTTGAACCTGTATTTTTTCGGTACTTTTGTACGAGTTTGGTATATACGGGTAACGGCTTTTTGAAAAGCCCGAACTCTACTAATAATGGGCGTTATCTTCACCTACCTTAACGGCTACCGTAACGGCCACTGCGCTACCGACAACTCCAGCAACAGCGCCCACTGCAGCGCCCACCGGGGCGGTCACAATTGCCGCAGTGCCCAACCCAACGGTCCCCAGAACCAACCCCGCAACGGTCCCCGCAATCCCTCCACCAATCTGGAATTTTTATGGAAATTATCGTTTGTTTTTTTAAATACTAGTATTTTTTTTTGCTAGTTTAAGGTCCATTGTTTATGTTGTTTGATGTGTAAAAAACAATAGTAGTAAGTATCGAGGTTACTACTAACAATGAATAATGTAATAAATTATTAAGCAAAATTTTCTGAGGACTCCAAAATTCGATACCTCCAGAAAAAGCTTTAATTATCGAAAGGTTTCGACCCACCCCCGGCCAAACAAAAAACAGCCAACTGAGATATAAAAACGAATTTATTCCACCCCCCCCCCACAAATCACCGGTGCAGCTGGTGCCACCTCCATAGCCTCCTTCACAAACTCCACAGTCTCCTCAACAACCTCCACAGCAGTCTGGAATTTTTATGGTCATTGATTTTTTATCAGTTTTTTACCTTCCAAAACTCCTTCCCCATTGTTAATGTTGTATGATGTGTAAAACAATTATTGCTGGCTAATTGTAAGTATAAAAACGCTTTTTTCAAATGTCGCAAATGGAAAGTCTGAATATACTTTGTTTTACGCGGATCAAAGCGTTTTGCTATTGACAAGCGAACGGGGGACACGGGGCTTGGGATTACAAAACGGACACGGGTGGGACACCCCGTTTAAACTCCCGGCGGGTTGGTCCCCGGGTCAAAAACAGCAAACATCGTATGGCGCATTTGTGCCAAAATATTAAAATAATTGGGGGGGGGGTAAAGTTTGCCATTTGTGGTTCTAAGGGTATGATGAAATTTCGTCGAGTAAGCCAAAAGTAGACACCAAAAGTCTGCAAAAGAATCCAAAAAATTGTCAGGAAAAGACAACTTGGAAAGTTTAGACTGCTCCATTTGGGCTTACTCGGCGAAATGTCCACAGTTTTAGGTAAGCGTTTTGAACGGATCGTCTCAGTTCGGCGCGACCAGTTCGGCGCCGTTTTTTCGGCGCGACCAGTTCGGCGCCCATACAAAAAATATTAGTTCGGCGCCGACAAATATTAATATTGAAAATCGATTTTATCAAAATTATTCACTTGAATTCTATTTCCTAATATTTTAGCATGCACCATCAAGACTTAAAGCTGATCTTTTAAACATCCGAACAAGTTTTTTGTCAAAATACAACAGTAATAAATATCAAATATTAAACAACAATGATCGATTACGCGTCCATAACCAGTTTAGCGCAATACCCCTGAGAAATTCAATAATGTTTTGGGGATCAAATTTATCAAGAATATTCAAAATCCTGCCTGAAGTTTTCGGAAACGCATTCTTCGCTGCGTCGATTGCGGTCTGTGCCTAAACCTAAGCTAGCTTAGGCCTAAGCCTAACGAACCCCAAGCCAGGGTGGCTTAGGCCTAAGCCTAACAATCTCTAACTTTTCCCCAGATATTCTATCCGGCTTTGGAGTTAGTAATTTAAAAATCACCTTAATTTTCAAAAATTCTTAAGACTGCGTTATGGACGTGTGATCGATTATTGTTGTTTAATATTTGATATTTATTACTGTTGTATTTTGACAAAAAACTTGCTCGGATGTTTAAAAGATCAGCTTTAAGTCTTGATGGTGCATGCTAAAATATTAGGAAATAGAATTCAAGTGAATAATTTTGATTAAAATCTTTTCAATATAAAAAAAAATCTAGAAAAACTGAGTTTTTTTCAAAGTTCAAAAATGCTTGAAAACTTTCGATCTTTAAGAGTGTATTGGGCAAAAAATAAGGTTGATTTGTTCGGGCATCTGTAAAAGCTCTTAGACAAGGAAAAAACAAGCATCTTGGCAAGAAAATTAAAAATTCGTAACTCGCTAAAACAAAGCTGCAGAAAAATGGTCAAAGGACTATCGCACAGGAGAGCAACTAAAAAAGGAACATTGTTGATCAAAATAAARATTTCGGTGACTTACCTATGACCGCACGTTCCTTCTCTATCTCTCTCTTCCTACTGACCAATGAGTATTATCGATTTTAACAAGAGCAATAACAGCGCGGTAGTCACACACAAATGGTCGAATAACGACAAAAAAATAAAGGGAAAAATGAGAGAATTTCTGGGTGGGGGAGGGGCGAGAGGGAGTAAAACCTGAAAAAAAATTTTACTACAGTATGGTTAATCCGGGTTAAATCGACGCAAAACTAAAGGTTATTCAAAGATGAAAGTGCCTAACGAGCCCTTGCACAGCCCAAGCTTCCTGATCCCGGTTTTTGAAAAGTCGAAATCCCGATTCAGTCCATTTTTAAAAAGTCGAAATCCTGATCCCGGTCCTGGTTCAACATGCTGATGATTGACATTTCGACTTTACTCCGCACGAATCTTTTGTCGTGCACAAACAAAAGACGCTTTTCAAACATAGACCGAGTTGCGACCCCGACGTCGGTGATTGAGATTTTCGGTGGGTGAAAAAGCCCGACTTTTTGAGGTTTGGGTGCGAAAACCCGCCAAAAATGTCGGCGGGATCCCCGTTTTTTCCATTTCCGGTTATTTTAACTCGTTTTTGTGTTTTTTGAAAAGATCCTACATTTCAGTTACCACTTTTTACTGCGGAATTAAGAGAAAAGCGGTTAGGTATGCGACTGCCAACAAAACTTTCCTGAAAATTTGAGTTATATATTTTCGCCTTCAAATTTTTTAGCTACGATTATAAGTAACACTTGTAAAATGCCAAAACCAAACTCTTCGCTGGGGCGRATGGAGCATATGCTAAGCACGGGCGATGATGCGGACGTGCTTTTTTTTGGTGGGGGAAGGAGAAGAAAAGGAGGCGAGTTTTGGGAGGATAAAATTGAATTTTATAATTCTCACTTTTTTGAAATGTTTAAGCTTCTGCCGGCACATAAACTGATTCTGAAGGCGGCCTCCGATGTGTTCGGGGCAATGTTCCGTTTTGACGCGGAAAATGCAAAGTCCGCCGCCGCTGGGACGGGTGAGAAAATTTAATTGTTAAAAATTATTTTAATCCTTTGAAAGTGACTGAGCCCGTGGAGGTGCCCGACGTGGAGGTGGGGGCGTTCAAGACAATGCTCAGCTTCATTTACGTCGATGATGTGAGTGGATTGGACGGGGACAACGCAATTTATGTGCTTTATGCAAGTGAATTTTAAGAATTTGAACCGTTACATCTTTTAGGGTTTTGTCTTTTTTTCAAAGAGAACGAGTCGGGGTAGGGGAACGAGTCAAGGTCCGTTCGATGATTTGTAGAGACGAGATTTATATGGACTAAAAACGTCAAATATGGAGTAAAAACCCCCCAAAATATGGGCCAAAAGTGCCAAAATAGGGACTAAATAAGCTAAAACTGAACAAATCTTCTCAATTTATGCGTAAAAACCTTCAAATTCGTCATTCTTTATTAATTCCTCTTACAGTTCTAAATATTAATTTTTCACAAGTTTTGTAAAGTTTTTAAAAATATCAAAAATAAAAATTTTAGGGAAAATTTCGATCTTTCAGGGGTGCATGATTCCCTATTCCCGAAAAAAATGTTAAAACATGAAAATCTCGTCTCTAGTGATTTGTGCATTTTACATAACTACCAAATGAGTCCCCGTTGAAAAGTTAACTCAAATAAATTAATAGTACTGAATTGTTCAATTAATGTTATGACTCAATCGTTCATTGCTCATATGGCGTTTGATCAAAACAATATTGTCAGATTCATGATCAGCATAATTAGTTACCCTTAAAAAGTGTTATTTATATAGTTCGGTTAGGGAGCACCATTATCGAAAAGTACCCATAGATGCTCACAGAAACTCGGGAAAAATCATTTTCCCGATGCGGGTTCGAACCACCAAAATAATTATTTTTGTTTGAAAATCCGGGAAAAGGGACGGAAATTTTAATTTGAAACTTAAAGGGACGGGAATCCCGTGTTTTTTCCGTTCCCGTAAAAATCCCGCTCGGCAAAAAAAAGGGCGAGAACGGGACCGGGAATCCCGTACTGGCCGATTTTCATGGATTAATTGTCTTTTAGCCAAAAAATATGACGTGGCCGGACTGGTCAAAGCGTGCGTGGACTTTCCCATACCGGATTTGTGCAATGTTTTTGTCACATTTGACCGGGCACGCTTTCTTGAAGAAAAGGTGGAGGATTTAACGCAAATTGGACAAAAAATTTTATTTTAACGGACTTTAGTCTTCGCCATAATTTGGTTCTGACTGTTTTATATTGTATTGTTTTAATCAGAAGAATTTTGCAAATTGATCAAAAATTGTTGTGCGAGTCAAGTCTATTTGTATAATTTGCTTTGAGAATGAAACTAAACAGATAACTTTTTTTTGTTTCAGGACTTTGCTCGCCGTTGTTTGGAGCACATCGATGTGAATGCGGGCGCTTTGATCCTCTCGGAAGCATTTTTACAAATTGATCACAAATTATTGTGTGAGATTCTGGACCGTGACGAGTTGATGATCAGCGAAGAAATTGCAATTTGGAATGCCGTAAATTTATAAAAAATAATTAAAACAAATTAAAAATGATTTTAATTAGTGTTTATATTTCCTTTTTAAATAATTAGGCACTTCGCTGGGCGGACGAAAAATGCCGTCAAAATGGGAAAGAGCCTTCAGCGGCGAATAGACGCGCAATGCTCGGCCCGGCACTTTTCAAAAAGAGGCTTTTTCTGAGAGTATTGGTTAGATCTTTTTGGGGGTGTTTCATTTTTTAAATTTAAATACGGTTGGAACTCCCTTTGAAAGTTCCGTTCGGAGTGTTAACGGATGCCGAGCTGGTCAGCGTGTATTTGCATCATTGTCATCCGGACCGCGCGCTTCCCGAGCTTTACCTGCTGCAATTCTCAACTAAGCGAAGGGCCGCAACCAAATCGCCCGGTGATGGTGGGCTGTATTTTAGAAGCCCAAGCTGATCAAAACCGCACTCAGATCCGTATAAACCCGAAGGGAACATTATGCTGAAACTCGAGAAAGTGTCGGAATTTGCTCGAGAGGATGGGAACAGTCGCCGACTCGGCGAGGCCGTTTACATCCGGGGCCTTCCTTGGAAAATATTAGCGGTTCCGCGAACAGAGCCCAAATCTGCAGAAAGATGTTTGGGCTTTTTTCTCCAGTGCAACGGGGAGGACACTGGTGAGCAGAAGACGGAAATCCATTTAAACGGCCATTTTTGTGGTGTTCAGTTAGGTGAAAGAACCGGAGACAAAAAAAAAGTCGAGAATTTTCTTGAGTCGAGACTCGAGACCGATCCCAAGAACGTTTTCTGTTAGCGTTTTACTTATTTAGGGATTTTAATGGCGGCTCGGCAAGAATTGAAGTATTTAACTTAAACTTGAATATTTTGGGACTGCGAAGTCCTGGAGCGCCGAGAGGCATTTCCAGAAATTTACGAGATTTGACTCAGACACTAAAAAATTTCTAACTTTAAGACCCCAATTGGCGCTGTGCCGGTTCGGCAACACTGCGAATTGTTTCGCACATGAAGAGAAAAGCGGACTACACTCGGGAGATCAGTCACATTTTTCACTCGAAGGAGAACGATTGGGGATTTGCTCAGTTCATGACGTTTAAGGTGTTTATGTGATCAAATGTTTACATAGCCTTACAAAAAAGAGTGCTTTAGGAATTGATGGACCGGAAGAACGGATGGTACGACGCGAAGAATGATACGATTATTCTGAGAGCCGAAGTGACCGCCGAAGAAGCTACCGGCGTCGAGTGATACGGAATTTGTATTGTTGTCAAAAATTCATTTTGTTTTCGTTTCGTTTTAATAGTTTTTCGTTAAATCAAAATGTTACACAGATCGCTCGGCGTCACGGAAATGTTAAGCATGAATTGGGCAAAGTCAATTTGCGTGCAGTAAAAAGATTRCAAGTTTGGGCAATTAAAAGTGGCTGAAGGAAGAAAGGGTAGTTGAGTTCATTTTGGGTGAAATCACAAAGAAACGGCATTTTTGTAAATGATTAATTTTGGGCAAAAACACAAGAAAAAATTTCACTTTTTTAACACAAAAATGTTTTGCCAAACGAAATGAGAGAATACCGTATTTCCTCAAATAGAAGACCCCTCTCAATTAGAAGACCCCCCCCCCTAATAGAAGACCCCTTTGGAGAGGGGTTGAACAATAGAAGACCCCCCTCAATTAGAAGACCCCCCCCCTAATCCCTTTGGAGAGGGGTTGAACAATAGAAGA
>MEIZ01000224.1:34326-66525 GCA_001723225.1 Globodera ellingtonae | reverse complement strand
TTTTGAGATCGAAACCCTGGTTTAAGTCGGGTCCGGTGTTAGGAAAAATAGGATACAAAGCTAGCTAGTACTGAAAAATCACCATTTTGAGTCCTTCCATTGCCGCCGGACAATTCCAACACCCTCGGACGTCCATCCCCGCGGGGCGTGTGCAACCATTTGGCCAAAGCTTACATTTTTTGTTGTTGTCAAATGCTTTGATTTTTATAATTTAAATGGGCTAAGCAGAGAAAATGAATAAAATTTCTGCCGTACTCATTCAATTTCCATTTTTTGAGGCTAAATTTTTGGTCGAAAAAAGTGCTCAGGGGTGAATTTTTTGATAAATTTAAAAGTCAAAGCAAAAATGTCGAAAAAGGCAGAAAAAGGCACTAAAATCCCGAATAGGCAAAAATAGGCATTCTAAAGTTCGATATAGAAGCTTCAAACCAAGTTAAAACTCCGTTTTTCGTGCATAACTCGACAAAACAAAGCTGGAAAAAAATAGGCAAGTAGCAGCACTTTTGGGGGACTTGCTAATAAATAAAAGAGCTACCTACCCCCCCCTCCCAAGAACTGTACTTTTTTACCATTAAAATTTAATTTTTAAATACGAAAACTGGTATCTGAATACCCGGTAACGAAAGCCGGGGGTACCGGTTTTTAACCGGTCTGTGCTGTTCTATTATTCATGTGATAATGTTTGGAAATCCGGTGAGAAAATCGATTATTCTACAGTTGACCCGCTTCGAACCTCTCCAAATTTACTCAAAAGTGGTAGACGTACAAGCTTTCCATCGTTCTCAATGCTTATTTTTTTGACGTAAATTTCAAACATTCATTTATCAAAGGAGAAAAGCAACAAATTAAATAAAGTTTAATCCATTTCTCAGTTTAAATAACTCCGTTCATTCCCTTTTTGGGCTCACTCGGACCGTCGCTTGCGTCAACCATTCTGAAAATTAGAAATGATTACAAATGATCGCCGGCCGCGAACGTCGGGGTGTTAAACCCTAATTGAAATATGGCTAATTGTATAGGGGACTTCCATTTTGACCAATTGACGACTGCTGAGTAAAAGTGATCATCTTTAAATTTATCGTGATTATAACGATTTAATAATTATTTCCTTGCAGTGCTAAGGACTCAGCGCATATAATCTGAACGTTTTTGGACATTTTAGGGTGAAATTTTGTGTTTCAAATTCTGCGATTTGAGAATTTTTCAAATGCAATTTTTCTTTGCGAATTCTGGGGGGGGGGGTTCGGCGGTGCCGAAGGCGCCGCTGAGAAAGTTTTTGAAGATTTTAACGATATTTATTAAGAAAATTTCTCCAAAATTAACGTAAAATGCTCAAGAGATCTAATCGGGCGCTTTGGTAAATGGCCTTTTTCTATTGTTTTGAATCTATACACTTGTATGGTTGCACAAAAATTTTTTTTTTCAGATTCTTACATTGCAGACCGAGAGGAGTCGATTGATATATGTTTAGTTCGATTTTGAGTCCGGACCGTATGAACGATATTTACCAAATTAAAATTGATGCCATCGACAGGCTAAACCCATAAATTGCTTGGCTAAAATTTGGTTCATCCGAGATTCCGATCACTTTGTCAGAAAGCTTGCGGAATCAACAGCCGCCCCAACGACCATTCCTTCGAACTGAAATGCGCGTCCACCAAAAGGTCAAATCGATTGCTGAGAAGCGCAACTTTCAGTCCGGGCCCAATAAATGATGACGTGCTTTCAACGCTTCAAGAAAACAAGAGATTCATATTGAAAAGGAAAAAGCAACAATTTCAAAGTTTGAATATTTCTTTTAAATTCCGTCCGTCCTCCCGTTCATTCATTTTCGGGCCTTCGTTTGCGTCAAACATTCTGAAAATAAAGGAAATGGGCGCCTATTTTATAACTTAAATTTTTAGGTTACATCGACGTCTTTTATCGAATTTTATTTCATATTTTTTTTAGATAAAAAACTATTTTGGGCTTTTCTGAAAAATTCCTTAAGAAAAATGCATTAAATGCAAAATCACCCCTAAAGATCATTTTTCCAACTTTTCAAAAAAWTGCACCCCTAAAAATGGACCTTTTTCGAGACTAAAAATTTTGCCCACCAAAAAGTGTAATTTTTAAAATGAAAATCCCGAACCCGGATTTTTAAAAGGTGTCGGCGGCCGCCGAGAAAATTTTTGAGGGTTTTTAACTCAATTTGTTAAGAGATTTCAGGGGAATTTTTTGATTTTAATGAACCTTGCTAAAAATCGGTCCAATAATTACCAATTCATTTGACAAAGAATTTTAAATAATCGGTGGTCCAACCAAAAAATAAAAAAAAAAATTCCAAAAAGTTGTAAATGCCGCTCTATTTTTAATTGGGAAAATTTAAAAATTTGTAGGAATTGTTTTCTCCACAAATCTATGCAAAAAATTTAGCCCGTGTAAACCCGTGTCAAAACACACGGGCAAGGGCTACAACCCCGTGTCGGCCCAAAAAAACACGGGTTACGGGGTCCGTGAAAACCCGTACGGACCCCGGCCCGTGCTCGATCTCTACTATTTGGGGATTTTTAGAAACTATAAATCCGGCCTCCAGTTTGGGGAGAAAATTGCGGAAAATCCCCCATTTCGCCCTTACCCGTCGCCGATGTCTCCTGCCGTTGAAGTTAATCTCGATGAAATTCCACTGATGACGCCATTCCCATTCAACCGCCTCCTTTTCCAATTTCGCCCATTTGTCTTCGTCGCGCTCAATTGGACAACGCACCAACAACCATTTGCATTTGTCAAAATGGCGAAACATCAATTTCTCCCCCGTCAAATTGTTCTTTAATTCGAATGCCACAATGTTGGCAGAAGGCCAAGCCCGAGGACAGATTATGAAATTGACCGGAACGGTCGAATTGGCAAATTCCTTAAAAGGAATAAAGGCATTTAAAACAGAGAGTCCAATAAAACAAATTCAAAAACTCACCATTTTTAGTCCCTCCATTCCTGTCGACAATAGGCATTGCAACACTTTCGGAATCCCATCCCCGCGAGGCGTGTGCAACCATTTGGCCAGTGCTTGGGAAAGAGAAGCGCCGGCAGTGTCATCGGCCGGGAACTCGGGAAAAACGTCAACGGATTCGATCAATCGGAGTTTTGGACAATCGCTGAGAACGGTTGGAGATAATTGGTGCAACCGGTCGAGTTTGAAGGGTGATAAAAAACTGTTGCAAATGTTGTCTTTGATCAGAGGCCAAATCTTCTCCCAAATGATTTTCCAGCTGCGGTTTTCGAAGATGCATGTACCAATGCAAAGATTTGCCCCTTTGGAGTCAAAAAGCGGACGAATGCGTTCGAGAAATTCGATGACACTTCGGTCGATGTAACTAAACTCCAAAAATTGTTTAGGGTTTTCAGAACAATTTAAGACTTTATTTTAAGGCGTTCGAATCCGATCACTTTGACAGGAAGCGGCTCTTGCGGAATTGGCAGCAGACGCTCGACTTCATGGCAAATGAATTTGACAATTTGAGCGCCCTTTCCTTTCTTTGCGCGACGAATTTCCAAATGGCCCAACGACCATTCCTTCGGTTTAAAATGCGCGTCCACCAAAAAGTCAAATCGATCGCTGATCAACGCAACTTTCAGTCCGAGCACAAAAGGGCCACAGAATTTGAAGATTTCAAACATAACGTCATCACMAATTAAACTGAAAAACGACATAAATGCTTGAAAAGGGTTTTAGATCCCGTAAACAATCCAAAGTCGGCAATCTTAAAGAAAATCACGAATATATCATGCTTTCATCTAATACATGATTTAACATCTATAATTTTTTGAAATTAAAAAAATTTGTTATCGTATTTTATAAAAGTGTTTCTAGGGGTTTAATGCCCGTAGAAGCCTAACCTGACCTCTATTTTGACCGATTTCAAACCCCGGACCCGATTCGAACATTTCGTCAACAACTTAAAATTTTCCCAAAATCGATTTTGGCCTCAAAATTTTCAAAAATCATAGATGTTGAAATCATGTACATATTAGATGAAAGCATATCGTGATCACGAGTACTTCTCAGAATTGCATAAACCTCCATTTAAAAAAAAAAATTCGAGACCAATGTTCTATAAAAAAAACTCACATTTCTTTCAACCGTTTCTCCACTTTATTCGGATTGTCTGACATTTGTTTTTGTTGCCAAATAATTCGATTTTTATGATTTCTATGGACTAAACAGAGAAAAATATAAAATTTTAAATAAAAAATCACAACAGAAAGAGAAATTAATGCTGGATTTCAAACTGAAAGTTTTAAGCCTAATTTTGTTTGAATTTATGGGCGATGAATCGGTGAGATGTTTTTTCACTCGTCTTGAATTTATTTGTAAGGCGAATATTCGAATGTTGCTAGCAAATGTGGGAGATGGAGCAAAAACTTTGCTTGGCCGATGGACCGATGAGGGCAGACACAAAAATCAATAACAGTTTTCGACTGGGGAGGCAGAGAAGGGAACTATTCGCCACATTTGTGCAATCAATAAAAAAAAGACGCGACTCATTAAAAACCAGAATTCTGAATTTTTTGATTTTAATGAAACTTGCTAAAAATCGGTCCTATAATTACCAATTCATTTGACAAGGAATTTTAAATAATCGGTGGTCCAACCAAAAAATGAAAAAAAAATTCCAAAAAGTTGTAAATGCCGCTCTATTTTTAATTGGGAAAATTTAAAAATTTKTAGGAATGATTTTCTCCACAAATCTATGCAAAAAATTTAGTACTTGATGAAAAATCCGATAAGCGTCGCCGAGAAAATTTTGTTAATACATTTGCAACCAAAAACATCAAATTGTACGAATCAAAGACACTTTTTTCGGGAATTCTCATCTTTTCCCTTAAAAATGTGAATTTTTACAAAGTTCAAAAATATGGCATAATTATGCCAAGTGTGGAAATATGGCAAACTAATAAGGCAAATTCTCAAAATTATGGGAATTGCCTTAAAAATAAGGCAATTTGAGCTCCCTGCTTTTTAGTCCCTTTTTGCTATAAAAAATAGGGTTGTTCACGGTCGGTTTTAAACCGGTACCCCCGGTTTTTAAAAGAGGGGCTCACAAATCAGCGGCGCCGAAAAGCTCTGTCGGGAAAAGTTTTTGAATTTTTATAGGAATTTGTTACAAAAATTGGTCAAACAATTAACAATTTTACAAAGTAAAATTTAAACAATATTTGTTTCGTCCATCATAGATGTTCGCTCACCGAAAGTGATAAAAAATAAATTACTCAGTCTGGGGTGGGGTCACTCACCTTTGAACAAAGTTATTCATTTTTAAATATTCATGTCCAAGAAAAAATGAAATGAAAACTTGTGAATTGTATCTAATTTAAAAAAATGAAAATTTAAAAAACTTTTGGAATTGTTTACACAAAACGTAAAGTTCAGAGAAGGTTTGAAAAAAACAGACAACCCAGCCGGGAACTGAACTCCCCCCCACAGTTAACTTCCCCCACAACTCACAAGCAGGGTTGCGATTTTACCACGGAAACGTGGAAATTTCCACGTTTTGGGGTTTTTTTCCACGGTTTTTCCACGTTTCTTAAAGCTGCCACGTTTTCCACGTTTTGGGGTTTTTTTCCACGTTTTTTCCACGGTTTAGCCTCGAATGGACTTTTTCTCAATTTATTGGATATATTTTAAAAATTTTTAAACATTTCACCAATTTTGGATCAATTTTCTTAACAAAATCTTGTAAAATCTTCAAAAAAAAATTTCGGCGGCGCCTCTCGGCGCCGCCAGACCTCTCCTATTCTTAAAAAAGCTTCAAAAAATACGGACATTTTTTAAAAATTTTGATTGCAAATCCCTTAACAATCTGAGTCAAAAATTCAAAATTTTCTCGGCGGCGCCTTTCGGCACCACCGACCCCCCTGCCCCCGGAAGGTGAAACAATTTTCAAAAATTTGCGTTTTTGAAAATTCCTTAACAAAAATGCAATAAAAAAGTAAAAACACACCCCCTAAAAATCGACTTTTTCTGACACCCCTGAAAAAAAAATCCTGGCTATGGGCCTGGCATAATTACTTCCTATCTCAGCCAAATTTGCTCAAAATGGTGAAAAGTGRTGATAAATATGTTATTTAATGATTTCCGAGCAATTTTATATAAAATTAAAGGCTTAAAAAATTTTCCACGTTTTTTCCACGTTTTTGAAAAAAATTTCCACGTTTTTAAAGTCGTTTTCCACGTTTTTGTGTTTTGCCGATCGCATCCCTGCTCACAAGTCCCGGAAAATCGGTCACCGGGGGTTTTCGGAAAATTGGTCACCAAGGAAAATTGGTCACCAGAATATTTCGAATTTTTCTTTCTAACTTTTTTCAAACAACTCTAAAAGCTTAGCTTTCTTTGCTATGTTACTCAACTCGAAGAGATCTTTTGATTGATACTAATTGCAACTAATTAGGCTTAGTACAGTATAAACAAAGTTAGCGTAAAGCGGCGCGAGTTTTCTTGGAAGCGAGCCACTTTTCAGCTTACAACATTTGTAAAAGTTTACAGAATACGAAGAATTTATACCCTTTGGCAGCATTTAGTCTGAAGAAGCTTTTTTCAAAAGAACTAAGCTTTTAGAGTTGTTTGAAAAAAGTTAGAACGAAAAACTCGAAATATTCTGGTGACCAATTTTCCTTGGTGACCAATTTTCGGTGACCGATTTTCCGTTCACCCAACTCACCACCAGTGTTTTCCTGTTCCAAGGATTTTGAACCTGTTCCTGTGGCGCAGTCCCAGCATCCAACATTTGCTTCCCCACAGCGCTTCTTTCTTCGGTTTAATTACCCAAGTTTGAGGTACTTGGTGTATCCTGCCCAAAATATCTGTGGCACGGAATAAATTTTGGAACTGCGCGGCCCTCAACTGGGCGGTGCTTAAATTTGTCTTGAATGTTTACGCGTTTTCCCCGCGGGCACTCGCATTCGTAAAAACTTTAAAAAAAGTACCGTATTTTTAAATTTTGGTTGAAAATCTTTTAACAAATTGAGTAAAAAAAATTCAAAAATTTCTCGGCGGCGCCTATCGGCGAGTGTGGGTCGTTTGGGCCCCGCCGTTTGGGCCCCAGGGACCTTTTAAGTGCCATAACTCTTCTTGGAACCAACCAAACTAAATAAATTGGGTACCACTCGAAAGCTCTATACCGCCCTTGTCCGATCTCTAGTCTTAATATTTTATTTTATTGACGATATTATTTGAAATTGGCAATCCTGGACACACGCGTACTTGGTGTAATTGTTTCGGCCAAATTCGACAAATTGGAGCAATTTTTTACATACTTTCAATTTTTGAGGAAAATTTACAGAGAGTTATTCTTGACAAATTGTCCAATATCTGTATGAGCGTGACCAAAGGGACGAAAAGTCAGACATTTGGTTGGCTTCCCTCACTCTAGCATCGCTTACGACCATACCACGTTGAAAGCACGCCATCCCGTCCGATCTGGCAAGTTAAGCAACGTTGGGCCTCCTTAGTACTTGGAACGGAGACGTCCTGGGAATCGGCGGTGTTGTAGGCTTCATTTTTTTTTAATTTTTAAGTATATTTATGAATAGGTATTTCTTTTTTTGTTTGTTCAAGAAATCGTTTTGATAATTAATTCTCGTTACGTGCGCGTGAATTTCTCTTATCATTTCAGCTATTTTCTTTAAAAATGCCCTCAAATCTTCACTATTTTTATATTTTTCATTGTTTTTGGCCAAWTTTGWTKGGCTGTAACTTTGCTCAAAATGGTGAGCGGCGCCCAATTTTTGCATATTCGTACTCAGCTCGATGAGGGGAATCGATTGATATAAAATTTAGGCGAATTTGCGTCTGTCAAAAAAATTTTATTTTTTTAATTTATATCGGATATTTTTAATTTATTTTAATAAAGTTTTGTTTTCTTTTTTCCCTCGAATTCGCTAAAAATGTGCCCCCCCCCTCGTTATTGTTTTAGTTTAATTTCCTGAACATTTTATTTTTTGAAGAAATAGTGTGCTAAAAAGAGAGAGACAGACGGCGAGAGTAATTTTGGCATAAACGCACCCAATCTAATGTCCGGAAACGGAAATGTCAATTAGGAATTGAAAAATAAATGAATCGGATTGACCGTTTAAGAATATTTTGATAATTTTATAGGAGGAAAAATTGTTTGGATTCTCATAAAAAAAAGTCTCCTTTATTCACGAAGCCCTATCCTTTGATACAAATCAATCGGATAAATGTTTATTCCATCGAATTCCGTTCGTTCTCCTCCTCCCTCATAAAGTCAGTCCCAAAATGGAGCCAAAACATCATTCATGCCAAGGCCTGTGGGAGAATAAATCGGTTCAGTTGAGAAAGAAATTCTTTTATCCCATTTTTGGCCCTTACCCGTCGCCGATGTCCTCGTCTCCGAAGTAAATGTCGACGTTATTCCCCTGAGAACAGTTAACAGCCTTCGCTACCAACTCGGCCCATTTGTTGTCGTCGCGCACAATCGGAGAACGAATCAACGAACAAAACTCTTCATCAAATTGTCGCAACTCCAATCGCTCCCCCGCCAGTCCCGTCCCGGCCGGTCCCGTCCCGCCGGTCCCGTCCCAGGGCCAGTCCCGTCCCGGCCAGTCCCGTCCCAGCCGGTCCCGTCCCACCGACCGAGAATCTCGAGCTTCTTTCGAGCGAGATTCGAGACGATACTCGACCATTCCGAACCCCAAACCCAAATTCGAACATTTTTTAAAAAGTTGAAAATCTTTCAAAAAACAAGTTCGGCTTAAAATTATTCAAAAAACATGAATTTTATCGTTACTTGCGTTTTCGTTGTATTTTATGTTTTTTTAATAATGTTCCAACTTGCAACATGTGAATTTTGAATTGTCGCTATTAACTTTTGGAAGCTGTACAAGCAGCCTTCATGTTAAACTTTTTGTTGTTTTGCTGGTTTTATTTCTTGATTTTCATTGTTGACGCTATAAAACAATGTCATATGTAGACAAAGAAAAAAGAAAAAAAACTTCAAATGGGTTAGAAGCTTAAAAAGATGAAAAATTCTAAAATTGAAACGTGATTTTGGTTTACAAAAAAATAAAAAAACATAACTTTGTGGGTGGGACGGGACTGGCCGGGACGGGACTGGCCCTGGGACGGGACCGGCCGGGACGGGACTGGCGGGACGGGACTGACCCGCGTCGGATAAATGTTTATTCCATCAAATTCCGTTCGTCCACCTCCTCCCTCATAAAGACAGTCCCAAAATGGAGCCAAATCATCATTCATGCCAAGGCCTGTGGGAGAATTAATCGGTTCAGTTGAGAGAAAATTCCTTTATCCCATTTTTGGCCCGCCCTTACCCGTCGCCAATGTCCGCGTCTCCGAAGTAAATGTCGACGCGATTCCCCTGACAACAGTCGAAGGGAATAGAGATGCGGGTCCCCCGACAATAGACAGCCTCCGCTTCCGAGGGGCTTTGTATGATAAGTTTGTTGCTTTTATAGAGGATATAAAAAGACTCGGCCCATTTCGCTTCGTCGCGCTCAATCGGACAACGAACCAACAGCCATTTAATTTCCTCAACGTGCCGAAACTCCAATCGCTCCCCTGTCGAATTGTTTTTCAATTTGAATGGCACAATGTCATCAGAATGATAAAGATAGATGATGAAATTGACCGCGCCGGTCGAATTGTCAAATGCCTTAAAAGAATTTAAAACAAAGAGTCCAATTAAACAAATTTAGAAACTCACCATTTTCAGTTCTTCCACTTGTTCCAAACAACAAAAGCATCGCAGCACCTTTGGAAGTCCATCCCCGCGGGGCGTGTGCAACCATTTGGCCAAAGCTTGGCCAGAAGAAGCGCC
This sequence comes from Globodera ellingtonae, assembly GCA_001723225.1. Taxonomy (NCBI): domain Eukaryota; kingdom Metazoa; phylum Nematoda; class Chromadorea; order Rhabditida; family Heteroderidae; genus Globodera; species Globodera ellingtonae. The sequence continues at coordinate 56,692 of MEIZ01000224.1, read as the reverse complement.
GGCACTGTCATCGGCCGGGAACGCGGGAAAAAGACCATAGGCTTGGATTACTCGGAGTTTTGGGCAATCGCCGAGAACGGTCGGAGAGAATTGGCGCAAACTCTCGAATTTAAAAGGAAGCAACAAAAATCCGCAAATGTTGTCTTTGATCAAAGGCCAAATCCGGTCCCAAATGATTTTCCAACTGCGGTTTTGGTTGTAGGATGTTCCAATGGTAAGATGGATCCCTTYGGAGTTGAAAAGCGGACGAATGAGTTCAAGAAATTCGATTACACTTTGGTCGATGTAACTAAAAATTATGTTACAATTTAACAAAAAAAGATTTGAGGAAAAAACACCGGTTTTCAAAATTTTAGCCGACAATTATTACCTTATTTCAAGGCCTTTGAATCCGATCACTTTGTCGAAAAGCGACTCTTGCGGAACTGGCAGCCGACGCTCAACCTTCCAGCCAACGCGTTTGACAATTTCAGCGCCATTCCCTTTAATTGAGCGACGAATTTGCAATTCACCCATCGACCATTCCTTCGATTCGAAATGCGCGTCCACCAAACGATCAAATCGATCGCTGATCAACGCAACTTTCAGTCCGAGCACAAAAGGGCCACAGAATTCGAAGATTTCGAACAAAACGTCGGCACAAATGGAACTGAAAAAATTTGGGGTTAAAATGAGTTGAATGGTTGGAAAAAAGTGCCGGGGTGTCGCAAATAGAATTCCCCGTTTTGCTAAAATTAGTCAAAAAAGAGCAATATTTTCTCGTTAACGCGGAAAGGGCGTGAGAACCATCGAAAATTGTCAGAAATTCTCTTTTAGCTTATGAAAAAAAAACTTTCACTCCGGTGAGGACGGGGGGATTCCCCGGAGCCGTAGAAATAAGGCAAAACTCACATTTCTTCCAATTGTTTCTCCACTTCCTTCGGGTTGCCCGACATTTTTTGTTGTTGAAAACCAAATGATTTCAATGAGCTAAACACTGAAAAAAGAGATTTTTAATAATATAAAAATTTGTAACAAAATAAAAAATCGAATTCTGATCAAAGTGCGAAGAAAAGTCTATTCGAATGTTGTGAAGCAAATGTGCGAGAGGGGAGCAAAACGAATTTATGGGCGATGGATCGGTTAGGGTAGACACAAAAATCGATAACAGTTAATTGCTCGCCTGATGAGACAGAGAAGAGAAAACTATTCGGCACATTTGTACAACCAATACTAAATAAAGGACTCGAAACGGAATTTTCTCAAAAATTCAAAAAGGCTGCTAATTTAGTTAGTCTTTTTTTGAACGTCCCCCGCTTTGAAATCGGAAATCCCAAAATAAACTGAAAATAGGGGAAAAACGCCTGCGGGCATTGACAAAATTTCAAAAAACACGGTTATGGCCTGTCAGATAGACCATAAAATTCTCTACAAAAACTCTTTGATTAGCATAGTGCGAAATTGCATAAAATAATAAATATTTGGAATATTGTAGAATTGAATCAGCTTTAAAAACATAAATTTTGCCGATGAATAACAGGGGAAAATTATGAATAAATATCGAGTAAGGACAAATTTCGTTCGCGTGAAGGTTATTACTAGGGTTGGACAAGAMCGGATATTATCCGGGTCCCCCGGATAGCGGTTCCACCGGTTCCTTGACACCCGGATACCGGTACCGGATAGTAATTTACAGCCGGATATCCGTCTGGATACCGGATAATTTTCAATTTTTTGAAAAATACTAATTAAAATTTTATAAAAAATCAAATTTCACACTATTTTTTGCCAAAAAGTAAATAAACGCATAAAATAAACGAAAAAATTAAGTTGAATGGTTAATTCATTTGTCACTTCTTCATCTGAAACAGGCGACGGTCAGCGTACGATTTTTAGGGGTGTATTTTTTTTTGAAAATTCCATAAGAAAAATATTCATAAAAAGCCATATTTTTGACCCGATGACTAATAAGCAGTGTTTTGCTGTTCCAACAATTTTGAACCTGTTCCTGTTCCTGTTCTGTTCTCAAATTTTAGAACAGCCTATCTGTTCTGTTCCTGTTCTGTTCCGACCTCGAGAACAGAACAGGAACAGGAACAGAACAGGAACAGAACAGAGTAAACTGTTCTTAGACTGTTCCAAATCAAAATTTTTCCGAGTGAAATTCAGTCTGAAATTTTAATTGATGATGCATTGGACAAAGTGTTCAATCAGTTCCTAGTGATGCTCGAGACCTAACTTTACCAAGGCTTGACTNCATTGTTGACGCTATAAAACAATGTCATATGTAGACAAAGAAAAAAGAAAAAAAACTTCAAATGGGTTAGAAGCTTAAAAAGATGAAAAATTCTAAAATTGAAACGTGATTTTGGTTTACAAAAAAATAAAAAAAACATAACTTTGTGGGTGGGACGGGACTGGCCGGGACGGGACTGGCCCTGGGACGGGACCGGCCGGGACGGGACTGGCGGGACGGGACTGACCCGCGTCGGATAAATGTTTATTCCATCAAATTCCGTTCGTCCACCTCCTCCCTCATAAAGACAGTCCCAAAATGGAGCCAAATCATCATTCATGCCAAGGCCTGTGGGAGAATTAATCGGTTCAGTTGAGAGAAAATTCCTTTATCCCATTTTTGGCCCGCCCTTACCCGTCGCCAATGTCCGCGTCTCCGAAGTAAATGTCGACGCGATTCCCCTGACAACAGTCGAAGGGAATAGAGATGCGGGTCCCCCGACAATAGACAGCCTCCGCTTCCGAGGGGCTTTGTATGATAAGTTTGTTGCTTTTATAGAGGATATAAAAAGACTCGGCCCATTTCGCTTCGTCGCGCTCAATCGGACAACGAACCAACAGCCATTTAATTTCCTCAACGTGCCGAAACTCCAATCGCTCCCCTGTCGAATTGTTTTTCAATTTGAATGGCACAATGTCATCAGAATGATAAAGATAGATGATGAAATTGACCGCGCCGGTCGAATTGTCAAATGCCTTAAAAGAATTTAAAACAAAGAGTCCAATTAAACAAATTTAGAAACTCACCATTTTCAGTTCTTCCACTTGTTCCAAACAACAAAAGCATCGCAGCACCTTTGGAAGTCCATCCCCGCGGGGCGTGTGCAACCATTTGGCCAAAGCTTGGCCAGAAGAAGCGCCGGCACTGTCATCGGCCGGGAACGCGGGAAAAAGACCATAGGCTTGGATTACTCGGAGTTTTGGGCAATCGCCGAGAACGGTCGGAGAGAATTGGCGCAAACTCTCGAATTTAAAAGGAAGCAACAAAAATCCGCAAATGTTGTCTTTGATCAAAGGCCAAATCCGGTCCCAAATGATTTTCCAACTGCGGTTTTGGTTGTAGGATGTTCCAATGGTAAGATGGATCCCTTYGGAGTTGAAAAGCGGACGAATGAGTTCAAGAAATTCGATTACACTTTGGTCGATGTAACTAAAAATTATGTTACAATTTAACAAAAAAAGATTTGAGGAAAAAACACCGGTTTTCAAAATTTTAGCCGACAATTATTACCTTATTTCAAGGCCTTTGAATCCGATCACTTTGTCGAAAAGCGACTCTTGCGGAACTGGCAGCCGACGCTCAACCTTCCAGCCAACGCGTTTGACAATTTCAGCGCCATTCCCTTTAATTGAGCGACGAATTTGCAATTCACCCATCGACCATTCCTTCGATTCGAAATGCGCGTCCACCAAACGATCAAATCGATCGCTGATCAACGCAACTTTCAGTCCGAGCACAAAAGGGCCACAGAATTCGAAGATTTCGAACAAAACGTCGGCACAAATGGAACTGAAAAAATTTGGGGTTAAAATGAGTTGAATGGTTGGAAAAAAGTGCCGGGGTGTCGCAAATAGAATTCCCCGTTTTGCTAAAATTAGTCAAAAAAGAGCAATATTTTCTCGTTAACGCGGAAAGGGCGTGAGAACCATCGAAAATTGTCAGAAATTCTCTTTTAGCTTATGAAAAAAAAACTTTCACTCCGGTGAGGACGGGGGGATTCCCCGGAGCCGTAGAAATAAGGCAAAACTCACATTTCTTCCAATTGTTTCTCCACTTCCTTCGGGTTGCCCGACATTTTTTGTTGTTGAAAACCAAATGATTTCAATGAGCTAAACACTGAAAAAAGAGATTTTTAATAATATAAAAATTTGTAACAAAATAAAAAATCGAATTCTGATCAAAGTGCGAAGAAAAGTCTATTCGAATGTTGTGAAGCAAATGTGCGAGAGGGGAGCAAAACGAATTTATGGGCGATGGATCGGTTAGGGTAGACACAAAAATCGATAACAGTTAATTGCTCGCCTGATGAGACAGAGAAGAGAAAACTATTCGGCACATTTGTACAACCAATACTAAATAAAGGACTCGAAACGGAATTTTCTCAAAAATTCAAAAAGGCTGCTAATTTAGTTAGTCTTTTTTTGAACGTCCCCCGCTTTGAAATCGGAAATCCCAAAATAAACTGAAAATAGGGGAAAAACGCCTGCGGGCATTGACAAAATTTCAAAAAACACGGTTATGGCCTGTCAGATAGACCATAAAATTCTCTACAAAAACTCTTTGATTAGCATAGTGCGAAATTGCATAAAATAATAAATATTTGGAATATTGTAGAATTGAATCAGCTTTAAAAACATAAATTTTGCCGATGAATAACAGGGGAAAATTATGAATAAATATCGAGTAAGGACAAATTTCGTTCGCGTGAAGGTTATTACTAGGGTTGGACAAGAMCGGATATTATCCGGGTCCCCCGGATAGCGGTTCCACCGGTTCCTTGACACCCGGATACCGGTACCGGATAGTAATTTACAGCCGGATATCCGTCTGGATACCGGATAATTTTCAATTTTTTGAAAAATACTAATTAAAATTTTATAAAAAATCAAATTTCACACTATTTTTTGCCAAAAAGTAAATAAACGCATAAAATAAACGAAAAAATTAAGTTGAATGGTTAATTCATTTGTCACTTCTTCATCTGAAACAGGCGACGGTCAGCGTACGATTTTTAGGGGTGTATTTTTTTTTGAAAATTCCATAAGAAAAATATTCATAAAAAGCCATATTTTTGACCCGATGACTAATAAGCAGTGTTTTGCTGTTCCAACAATTTTGAACCTGTTCCTGTTCCTGTTCTGTTCTCAAATTTTAGAACAGCCTATCTGTTCTGTTCCTGTTCTGTTCCGACCTCGAGAACAGAACAGGAACAGGAACAGAACAGGAACAGAACAGAGTAAACTGTTCTTAGACTGTTCCAAATCAAAATTTTTCCGAGTGAAATTCAGTCTGAAATTTTAATTGATGATGCATTGGACAAAGTGTTCAATCAGTTCCTAGTGATGCTCGAGACCTAACTTTACCAAGGCTTGACTCCGAGACTCGAGATTGACCCTCAAAAACACGAGACTTTTACGAAAATATTTTAATTTAGGTTCAAAATAGGGTTGTTCCCGACCCCTTGGGGCGGGAAAAGGAGGTTGGGGTTGGTCAGTCGAGGGTCGGGGGCGACCCAATTTTGAGAATGGGGAGCAGCCTTAATTCAAACTTTTTTTGAGAATTCTGCTTTACATCAGGGGGGGCGGGTCGGCGGTGCCGATAGGCGCCGCCGAGAAAATTTTGAATTTTTGACTTAATTTGTTAAGGGATTTGCAAAGATTTTTATGGAATTGTTAAAAAAATAGGTCTTGATTTTTAAAAACAAAACAAAAGGGCCCCTATGATTTTTTTCTCAAGTTTAATGAAACAAATAAAAAAATTTTATGTCCTCAAAAAATATTAAATCTAAAATTTTTTTAATTACCATCAAAGGGCATAAAGAGAAAAAAAAATCATTTACAAAGTCGGGGGTTCGAACCCACAGCCCCAGGCATCACATATCACTCACCATTACACCACACCAGGGAGTAAAATAAAAAGAATAAAAAAGATTTTCCCTAGGAAAAGTTGAAACTTAGACAAAATTGAATCAAGTCACTCAGCTTAACCACTGCGCCACGTGAGATCATAACGAATCGTTGGAAAATTTCAAATATATTACTCAATCAAGTTCAATTCTTCAATTTTTACCCTGTTCTAGCTTGGCCTGTTCTGTTCCTGTTCTGTTCCTGTTCTGTTCCTGTTCCTGTGCTGTTCTAAATTCTAGAATAGAACAGGAACAGGAACAGGAACAGAACAGGAACAGAACAGGCCAAGCTGGAACAGCAAAACACTGCTAATAAGTCGCTCTAATTCAAAAATTTTTCGAAATGAATTATTTCTGGGCTTCTCTCGTCAAACCCTATCCGCAAAAAAATAGGTTAAACCCTAAAAATCTATTTTTAGTTTTAAAATTTTACATTTTTTTAAAAATAAATATTTTGTCAACTCAGCCAAAAACGACGAAATGTCAACAAAAAAAAATAAATTTTTTTATAAGTCGATAAAAATTTTTATTAGGGGTATTCGGGGGCGTAGAATCCGAATCTGACCTCCATTCATACTAATTTCGAACCCCTGACCCAAATTCTAACATTTTTTCGAAAAACAAAATAGGTTTGCTAGGGGCTTTCTGGGCCATAGAATACGAATCTGACATTCATTTTGCCCAATTCTGAATCCCGGACCCGAATTCATGCTTTTTGAGAAGGGTTTTGAGACCAAAATTGATTATTGAACATTTTTGAATTTTCGAAAAAATGTTCGAATTTGGGTCAGGGGTTCGAAATTAGTATGCATGGAGGTCAGATTCGGATTCTACGCCCCCCGAATACCCCTAATAAAAATTTTTTATCGACTTTTAAAAAAATTTATTTTTTTTGTTGACATTTCATCGTTTTTGGCTGAGTTGACATTTCGTGGCTTTGACATTATGTAGGGTAGCGGAAAATTGATCCAAAATTCTAATTTTTTTTTGGGTTTGAATGAAAATTAAGAAAAAAGCATACGATTTGTGTAAGTTATAATAAAGGAAGGTTCGAAATATTTATTTTTAAAAAAATGTAAAATTTTAAAACTAAAAATAGATTTTTAGGGTTTAACATTTTTTTTGCGGATAGGGTTTGACGAGAGAAGCCCAGGAATAATTCATTTCGAAAAATTTTTGAATTAGAGCAACTTATTAGTCCCTAAAAATCCCTATTTCGGCGTTTTTGAGAATAAATCCCTATTTCGCCGTTTTTGCGTATGCCCTTTTTCACGTTTTTTGGTCAACTAAAAATCGGGGCCCTAATTATAAAAACAAATGGCAAAATATTTTACACAAAATACAAAAATTTTACTAGCGCTAACACCATCAAAAAAAAATTCTCTCGGGAAAAATACCACCATTAGGGGTGCTTAACCCGCCCGGATCTAACCCCCGGATACCGGGTATCCCGGATCATGGATACCGGTCCCGGATAATTTGCCCAAAACACCCGGATACCGGTCCCGGTTCCGGATACCCGTTCTTGTCCAACCCTAGTTATTACACGGGTCTTGAGCCTTTATTTTTACGACCGGGTTTCCGGGGGTTTTAGTTGAATAAACCAGTCCTTATTAAGCGTTTTGCTATTTCACTTCAAATGTGGGGGAGAGGGGAGTAAAAAACTTTTGAATTTATGGGCAAAATCGATTTGGTGAGGAAGACACAAAAAAGCACGAAGACAAAAGGTTTCGGTAAAGGTCAGGAATCTGGCAATTTTCAATCTTAAAAATATGACTGTTATTAATTTTTTTGGCAATTTTTTTCGCCCTTTCGCGATTACCCACATTACTAAAAAATGAACTTTTTCTTGGCCAAAAATGCTCCTAAAGAAAATTGTGCACAAAATGTGAGCAGGTGTAACCCCGGAGGCAAAAACAGGGGGATGAATGCGAATTCGGCTTTTTTCTTTTGGTCATATCTTCATATTTTGTCATATTCGTGAAAATCTTTCTTTCACAGAATCCAAGTCGAAGTGGCACCAGCCGTTGTCGCCATCCCCAGCTGGAACCGGAGACGAGACGGTGCCGAACATGCATTCGAAAGGGCCAAAAAAAGAGTCTGGACCAGGGAGGGATGGGCGCGCCGAGCACCTCAAAAAATTTCGGAACTCGGCTCTCTCTGCTGGCCAAAACCAAAAATGTTGGTTTTTCTACAAATATTGGACCAAACAAATCTTGTTTGGCCCAACTTGGAGAACAACCCAAAAAATCTGTGAAGACCCGGGAATTTCGTCGTTACCCCTCGTCGATGAAACCACTTTTCCGCGAAAATCCCGTTTCCGCCGATCTCTAATTTTGATAAATTTTAAATGAGTAAAAATTGCAGGAAATTCACAAAAATGTGTTTTTTTTTTTGAATTTAGAAATTTCGCAATTCGGTCTTCGTGGCCTTTATTTATTGATTGCACAAATGTGCCAAAAAGTTTTCTTTTCTCTGTCTCATCAGCCAGGCGAGCAATTAACTGTTATCGATTTTGTGTCTACCCTCACCGATCCATCGCCCATAAATTCAAATTTTAACTCCCTCTCCCCCACATTTGATGCAATCATTTGAATAGAAGACTTTTTCTTCGCCTCATTTCAGTTGTATTTTTTTGGTCTCGAATCTAACATCCATTTCGACCAATTTCGAGCCCCGGAGGCGAATTCGAGCAATTTTTCTTCAAAATTTTCCAAAAATCATTTTAGCCTCAAAATCACAAAAAAGCATAAACCTAACTACGAAAAAGCAAATAATAATCAAATTAAATGCTTTTTGAATGAATTTGATGCTAAAATATTTTTGAAAATTTAAAATTAACGAAAAATAGCCCAGAATTCGATTTTTTATTATGTTACTATGTATTAAAAATTCCATTTTCAGTTTTTAGCTCTCATAAAAATCATTTAGTTTTCAACAACAAAAAATGTCTGACAATCCGAAGAACGTGGAGAAACAATTGAAAGAAATGTGAGTTTTGCGCCTTATTTCTCCGGGTTCATGGGAACAGGGCCGTATGCTGGACACCCTTTTCAGGCATTTATAAGTCATTTTTTCAGTCCTATTTGTGCCGACGTTTTGTTCGAAATCTTTAAATTCTGTGGCCCTTTTGTGCTCGGACTGAAAGTTGCGTTGATCAGCGATCGATTTGACTTTTTGGTGGACGCGCATTTCAATTCGAAGGAATGGTCGTTGGGCAATTTGCAAATTCGTCGCGCAGCTGATGGAAATGGCGCTGAAATTGTCAAACGAACTGGGAATAATGTCGAGTGTCGGCTGCCAATTCCAAAAAATCCGTTTCCAGATTATACTATCGGATTTGAACGCCTTGAAATAAGGTCCGGTTTGGATTGTTTGAAAGCCACTACGCGTTTTTGCCACAAATATTTCATTTTATTTTTTTCATTTTTTAGATATATTGATCGAAGTGTCATCAAATTTCTCAAACTTATTCGTCCGAACTCCAAAGGGATCCACCTTTCCATTGGAACATCCGCCGTCGAATGCCGCAGCTTGAAAATCATTTGTGAGAAGATTTTGCCTTTGTTCAACGAAAACATTTGCCGCATTTCTTTGTGGTCCTCCGATCTCGACCGTTTGCGCCAATTCTCTCCGACCATTCTCCGCGATTGCCCAAAACTCCGAATGATCCATTCCACTTATGTTTTCACCGAGTTCCCGGCCGATGACAGTGCCGGCGCTTCTTCGGCCCAAGCAGTGGCCAAATGGTTGCATACGCCCCGCGGGGATGGACTTCCGAAGGTGTTGAAATGCAACTTTTGTTCGATAGAAATGGAAGGACTGAAACTGGTGAGTTTTTGAATTTGTTTAATGTACTTTTCCGTTAGGCGCCCGCAGTCAAATTTTTTAAAAAGGCAACAAAAGGGCGCTGGGATCATATATGGGGTTTTCAAGGGTGCTGATCATGAATCTGACAACATTTGAAAATCTAAAGTTCGTTACGAAGCCCAATTGAATCTGCGGGCGCATAACCGAAAAGTACCTTGTTTAATTGGACTCTCTGTTTTCAATTCTTTTTCCTTTTAAGGAATTTGTCAATTCTACCGATTCGGTCAATTTCATCTTCAGTCTTTATCATTGGTCTTCTGCGGGCATTGTGCCATTCGAATTGAGAAACAATTTGACGGGGGAACGATTGGAGTTGCGACACTTTGATGGAGATGATTGGCTGTTGATTCGTTGTCCGATTGAGCGAGACGAAAAGAAATGGGCCAATTGGGAGAAGGAGGCGGTTGAGTGCAGTTGGAGTCAGTGGAATTTCATCCACATTTACTTTGAAGACAAGGACATCGGTGACGGGTAATGACGAAATGGGATAAAAATAATTACTAAACCGGTTATTCTCACACAKCCCTTGGTATGTCGTTTTGGCTCGATTTTTGAGGCTAACTTCATGAATGAGCAGGAGGACGAACGGAATTTGATGGAATAAACATTTATTCGATTGATATTTATCAGAGATGCGTGCGGTGAATAAATGATACATTTTTTATTAGCCCCCGCCCATCTCAGTCACTATTTAAGTTCACCCCAAACTCCATTTGGGGGGTCCATCAATTCCCATTCGTGTGTCTGTCGGGTCTGTCTGCTTAGTCTATTATTTGTGGACTCTAAGCCTGCTTTTATGAGGTCGTTGAGACCACGGATCAAATCCCGGTTCTCCCAATCACTTCTCCCGATCACTATTTTATGCCCTATAACCCCGCGGACACAATAGTGGGGGGGGGGGAGGGGGTCGGCGGTGCCGATAGGAGCCGCCGAGAAAATTTGGACTCAATTTGTTAACAGATTTGCAACCAAAATTTTAAAATAGAAGCTTTTTAGGAATAGGAGCAGTCGTCTCATAATTTCAATTCAGTTCTCTTACAAAAAGCGCCGCCGTTAAAAAAAATATTGAAATTTGAAGGACTTTTGTGACGAAAATTGTTAAATTTTTGAAACATTTCGCCAAGGTACGGGAAAAATGCTAAAATCAAAATTGAGGGAGCGGGAACGAGAATTTTAAGAAGTGCGGGACGGGAATCCAGCGCAAATTCCGTCCGTCCGCCGTTCATTCATTTATTTTCGTGGGGCCTTCGTTTGCGTTAACCTCTACAATGGTGCAACCATCCGGCCATTGCTTCCATTTTTGTGTTGAAAATTCTAATGATTTTTATGATTCAAATAAGGCTAAAAATTAAAAAATATGGCATTTTTAATACATACACCGGCCAAAATTCCTTTAATTGATTTTTCATCAAGTTCCAAAAACAAATTCATGAATTTTAGCGATGAAGAAAAGTTTATTCGAAAATGTGAGCTGCTATCGGACATTTCGCACATTGGACATTTGGCACACGGACATTTGCCACATTGTGTGGCGATGTTTTCTCTTCTCTGCCTCCCCAGTCGAAAACTGTTATTGATTTTGTGCCTGCCCTCACCGGTCCGGCCATAAACCAAAGTTTTTGCTCCGTCTCCCACATTTGCTCACAACATTCGAATCAATTTTTTTCTTCCTCGCCTTTTAGGTACCTTAATTCAGGACGAGTGACAAAAACATCTCACCGATTCATTTAAAACTTTCAGCTGGAAATCCAGCATTAATTTCTCTTTCTGTTGTGATTTTTTATTTAAAATTTTATATTTTTATCTGTTTAGCCCATAGAAATCATAAAAATCAAATTATTTGGCAACAAAAACAAAATGTCGGGCAATCCGAATAAAGTGTAGAAACAATTGAATGAAATGTGAGTTTTTTTATTCAAAAGTGAAAGGGGATAAGCAGAGACATTTTGACGGGGATTGGCCAAAGAACAAACGAAAAAATTTGCGTTTCGATCGAGAATCTCGATCGAAAAATATTCGATCGAGAATCTCGATCGAAAAATATTTGATCGGTTTTGTTACCCCTAATGACTGGACTTATTTTATTGATCAACTTGTAGTTGTGGTGTATTGGTGAGTGGTGTGGGTGCTCAGGTTGGGATTGGATTCCTACTGTGCAAATGACTTTTTTACCACTTCCCATGATCATCTATGACTAGGAACAATTTCTTTCAATTTTTTTAATATTTTTGATGACAATTCAGAAATACAGGGTGCGTAAAAAGTTCCCGCACTTTTTAAATCAATTTTTGTTTTATGAATAAAAGAAAAAAAAAACATAAATATTACACATAAAATGTTCATCAGAATTAGGGCTAAAACTTAATCACAACACATGTTCGAAATGATTTTCCTCGGCTACGATACAGGCGTCCAAACGCTTCCGAATATTGCGTTTGGTCGCGCCTTTTTTCGGCCTTGGGGCCACTACAAAATCCAGCTCTGCTTCTGTATAAAGCATTCAAACACTCAGCTTGTTTTACTCACATAACGACCCCTTTAGTAATAATTCTCGGGTTTTTTTTGTTGCAATTTCGACCTAGCAAGGGTCAAAAAGTCGCAAAAATGCACTCATAAAAATGAATTTTAATGGACCAAAAATGCATCTCTAAAGATCGTTATCTGATAAATAATGACGAATTTTGAAGGGTTTCACGCAAAAATTGAACAGGATTTAAGTTTTAAATAGAGATCGGCGGGAACAGGATTCCCGCTGGAAAAGTACGGGATTCCCGGTCCGATTCCAAGCTTCAACCGTTTTTTTTTTAATTTTGGTTACAAATTGAGTCAAAAATTCAAAATTTTCTCGGCGGCGCCTATCGGCACCGCCGACCCCCCCCCCCTTCCCGCGGGATTCCCGTGAAAAAAGCTCATGGAAATTATGTTGATTTTTATGAAGCAAATCTTCCCATTGATTACCTAATTATCAAACTGATCTTCCCACAACATTGAATATTATCTCTGGCAATTCACATCAACAAAAATATTGAAATCTCGAAAAAATGTCGTTTAATTTTTCGAGATACGAGATTTATCGAGATTCTCGATCGAAATCTCGATCGATCCCCAAGTCCGATCTCTAATCTAAACACCCTTTTCAGGCATTTATAAGTCGTTTTTTCAGTCCTATTTGTGCCGACGTTTTGTTCGAAGTCTTTAAATTCTGTGGCCCTTTCGAGCTCGGACTGAAAGTTGCGTTGATCAGCGATCGATTTGACTTTTTGGTGGACGCGCATTTCAATTCGAAGGAATGGTCGTTTGGCCATTTGCAAATTCGTCTCGCAACTGACGGAAATGGTGCTGAAATTGCCAAATACGTTGACGATGAAGTCGAGCGTCGGCTGTCAGTTCCGCAAGAGCCGCTTYCTGACAAAGTGATTGGATTCGAATGCCTTCAAATACGGTCATTTTCGGTTTAAATTGTTCTGAAAACCCTAAACAATTTTTGGAGTTTAGTTACATCGACCGAAGTGTCACCGAATTCCTTCAAAACATCCGCCGACTTTTCGACTCCAACATGACCTCTCTACCAATTGCACCAATTGTCTCCAACCGTTTTCGGCGATTGCACAAAACTCCGAGTGATCCAATCCGTTGACGTTTTCCCGACTTCCCGGCCGATGACAGCGCCGGCGCTTCCCCTTCTCAGGCAGTGGCCAAATGGTTGCACACGCCCTGCGGGGATGGACTTCCGAAAGTGTTGGAATGCATTTTTCGTTCGGAAAGAATGGAACGACTCAAATTGGTGAGTTTTTGAATTTGTTTTATTGGACTGTCTGTTGAATTCCTTTATTCCTCTTAAGCAATTTGACAATTCGACCAATCCGGTCAATTTCATCGCCGGATATAATAATGAAAGGCCGTGTAACGGCCCGCCAGCATCGAGCATGCGATGACGGAGCAAGTAGTGGGGCGAGACGGAGGGCGGAGGAAGAAGTCTGACGAGCGCCACTGGGGGGCGAGCGCGCGGGGACCCGCGGAGCGGGCGCGCGCGAGACCCCCAGCCGGGTCACGCGCGGACTTCTTCCGGAGCCCGGAGTCTCGCCCCACCTACTGGCCGCCGTAGTCGAGTGTGCGGTACTTTGGCTGCTATTTTCCACCTTACTGCCTAACTTTTCCCCTTATCGGGCTTTGGTTTACTTAAAATTCGTTTTTTCCTTTATTTCATCATTTTTCTTTAATTTTCATAATTTTAAACCGGTTCAAAAACGCATATAAATTCTCAATTTTGATTTTCATTAACAAATTCCTATTGAAAGCCTATGTGAGTGATTTTGCCCATTTTTTAATCAGTGGACAACTGAGTCCCCAGTCAAAAGACACTTCAGTCCCGGGCTCATAACTTTCTTCATAGTGCTTGGCCCCGATTATTTTTTGCATATTCGTGCTCAGCTCATTTGTCAGCGAGCTCTGTCGATTGAGCTATAAAAAGTCAAATTCGGTGACATGCCCATAAACTACAATTTTTCCCATTTTTGTGATAACAATTTCAAATCAAAGCATATCAGTCAAACAAAAAAATTTTAAAATAATGAAAATTTTAAAAATTGCACTTTTTGGCGGACAGAATTTTTAGTCTCAAAAAAAGCCTATTTTTTAGGGGTGCATTTTTTGAAAATTTGGAAAAATGATCTTTAGGGGTGATTTTGCGGTTTTATGGAATTTTTCGAAAAGCCCAAAATAGTTTTTTATCTAAAAAAAAATATGAAATAAAACTCGATGAAAGACGATCGTTAATTATAAAATAGGCGCCCATTTCCTTCTGTTTTCAGAATGTTTGACGCAAACGAAGGCCCCGAAAATGAATGAATGAACGGTGGACGAACGGAATTTGGAGGGAATTATTCAAATGGAGAAGACTAAACAGTGAAATTGTTACATTTCTTTTTCAATATGCATCTTGTTTTCCCGAAGTTTTGGCGTTGGACAAAATTTTTATGCTTTTCTGTTCTCTTTTTTTGCATGGGTATAAGAAAGAGTATTTAGCAAAAATCAATTTTGGCCTCAAAATTATCAAAAAGGACGAATTCGACAATAAGACTTGCTTTCCATTGTTTTTTTGAAAATTTAGAGGCAAAAATTATTGTTGAAAAATTATGAATATTCAAAAAAAATAGTAACTACGAAACCCTATAAAAGTCATTTTGGGCGAATTCGAGTCTGGCCGCTCAGATGCAATTTCACCCCCTCAGGCGTAAAATTATTTCACTGCCTTCATCAATTTTCGAGCTTCAAAATTGACCTGAACCAACAAAAATGTCAAGGCAAAACAGTGCTCGAAATGCGCCCTCAGACCAAATCCAACCATCGCAGTCAAAAAAGCTCATCACTTTCCAAATGAAAACGATGCCGTGAATTTGGAAGTTTTTAGCCAGCTTTCATCGAGCAAGATTATTGGCCATTATTTCGGGAAAATAAAAACATTTGAGTTTGTTACAACTTGAAATTTATGTTTATTTAATGGCAATTCTCGGGAATTGGGTCCCGACGGAAAGAGTCTTAAGAATTTTAAATGCATGTTTTCTAGAGTAAAAATATGCGTAGACACGAATCCAAGCTGGATATGGAAGAATTTGGCGTGAGATTTGACCCCAAAAATTGGGGTTGGAGCAAATTTTTTGAGTGTACTTGGAATTCGTACAATTGGCCCATTATGTACTTGGAAATCAACATGCTTGTACTTGAGAATTGACTTTACCAATCGCAGCCCTGTTTTATCCAATGATTCACACAAATAAATTGTTATTGGAAAACATTTTGAATAATTTTAGCATCGGATATACAGAGGTATCCGGATAAGTGGGTTTTTCATTTCCGTCATCCGTCCGTATCCGTGACCTTCCAAAAAACCATATCCGTCCGTATCCGGATATATCCGCGGATATCCGCATATCCGTGCCCACGCCGAATAATTGTCTGTGATTGCATAACAAAATTTGGTCTTCGATCCTAGGCCATTCGTTTTAGCACCCATAGAAAAGAAAATTGACGCACCAATATTTTTTATTCGTAAATTTAGACTAAATCGGTTGAGGTTTAAATGATTAATTTTTTTGACTTTCCCGGTTTTTGAAAAGGCAAAATCCCGGTCCCGGTTCAACATGCTGGTCCCGATCCCGGCTTTTACGGTCCCGGTCAGTACTGGGCCCGGTTTTTCCCAAAAATCCCGGTCCCGACCAACTCTACTTCTAATCCCATACTGGGTTTGAATTTGAATAATTTAAATGAAGAAATAATAAAAAATTATCATTTGTTACGGCACCCATCTCTGTCTGATACATATCAAACTCTTTAACTAAAATTTAAAATTGCGTATTTGGGAAAATTGAAAAAATGCACACTAAATCATT
Source organism: Globodera ellingtonae (assembly GCA_001723225.1). NCBI lineage: Eukaryota > Metazoa > Nematoda > Chromadorea > Rhabditida > Heteroderidae > Globodera > Globodera ellingtonae. The sequence continues at coordinate 40,533 of MEIZ01000224.1, read as the reverse complement.
GCTTCCTGGCTGTTTTTGAATATTTAAAGAAAGATGTTTAGTCATTTTTGAAAACCCTAAAAAAATTAAACATTCGAATAAAAAATAAGGGGAAAAATAGCCGCACTGAAATTGCTCAGCGCTGGCGTTGATGGCCAGGGTGGTGATGAGTTGGCCTGGCGGTTAAAATACCAGAACTTTTTTCAAATTTATTCAACTTTAAAATGTAAAAATAATATGCGATAAAGCTTAAATCTATTCAATTAGACTAGGGGTCCGATACGTCCTTGGTTGCCAAGGACAGTCCTTGGTTGCCAAGGACAGTCCTTGGAAATGGACCCTCGATCTTAGAAAATTGAAAATGTCCTTTTGGAACTGTTTTTGCCCGATCGGACCCCTGAATTAGACATTAGCAGAAAAAATTACGTTTTAAGCAAAATTGGTTCACTAGAATTGCCATTTTTCGTTGCATATTTCGACATATTTTGGTGCATAGCATGATGCTTAGGCTAGAGTGGGGCAAAAAAATTTTCCAGATCCTGTAAACGATTGGTGAACATTTTGGCGGAGCATTCAATGACGCCGAGAAAGCGTTACAACTCAACTTGAATGGCACCAACACATTTTTGGAAGGATTGCAGAGATTTGCAACTCGTGTAATAGTCAGAAAAGAGAAAAATGGTCAATTTGAGTGTATTTCCAGTAAAGAAGTGTCCAAAAACCCTGCTTTTAAAATAGGATATCAAAGCAATTTTTGGGGAATGTTCGAAATTTGCTAAAAGCAATTATCATGCCAAATAATCCGATTTTCTGTAATTTTCCGGTGACCAATTATACAATATCAAAACGGTTTTTGCCGACATCGGTTTGCTAAAATGGGCTTATTTAAGCCTACTTAAAAATATTTGACTTTGGATCGATTTTATGGTAAAGTTTTAAAACAAAAATTCATATTGCTAAAGAAAAGCAATATTTAATATATAGCCCATTTCTCTGTTTGAGCCTTCAAAAGTAAATGTGCAAAATTTATTTTATTCCGTAAAAATCTAAAAAAATTCATGCTAATGTAACTTTTAATGCTGATCAAAAAAGATAATTACACCAAGTTGCTACAACACTTTCTTCATGGAGATCCGAAAACCCCAAAATACACTGAAAATGGGGGTAAATTTACGGGAAAAATCTCCGAGGGCTTGGAAAAATTTTATCTCGTGTCACTATTTAAGTTCACCCCAAACTCCCATTCCACCAATTCCCATTCGCGTGTCTGTCGGGTCTGTCTGCTTAGCCTATTATTTGTGGACTGCTCTGAGACTGCTTTTCTGAGGGCGTTCGAGACCACAGACCAAATCCCGGTTCTCCCGATCACCAATTTATATTAATAATGCCTTTCCTTTCCAATAAATTATCCTCTACTCTTTGGACTATCAAAGGGTAAAGCCCTATAACCGCGGACACAACAGCAAATATATACCAATAGATTCCTCTCGGTCTGCAATTAAGAATCCGTAAAAATTTTCCGGTCCCCATTTTTCCCAAAAATCCCGGTCCCGGCCAACTCTTTTTATGAGCATATTGGCACAACAAATCGGTAAGAGGGCTGCCTCTCGTTTAGAACAAGTTTGAGTCAAGTTTCGAGTCTTGCCGCCGGGGGGTTTCGAGCAACAACCCTGATGCACGTTAGACTGTGAAGACTGCTTGGAATGATAGATTTTAGCATACTTCGTCACCGAATTCGATGGTCACGTCCCTTGGGACCCCAGGGCTGGGCCCCAGGAAAAATTTTTGGTTAATTGAAAATCAGACAACGCATCGAAATGCGTCCAATCATATGCCATCAATTTCGCGCATCGAGCTCAGAACGAATCTGCAGATTTTGAGTCGCTCTAAACTCTGTGCAAACTTATAAGCAATTAAGTCATGTCTCCTTACAGTTGACAAAACCACAGGGGGGGGGACCCTTTTGGTTAAAATTTGTAGGAATTTTTATTCTGAAAATTCCTAATAAAAATTGAAAATATAAAACCGTTTTTGAATCGATTGAAAATGAAGGAAAACCCGGCTTTTGAGTAAAACGCCAAGCCGGCCAGTTCCGTTGTCCCGACTCCAGCGACCTCGAAAACCCCCGAAAGAAAATTCCGGGACAGGATTACCAAAACTCCTAAACATTTTTGCATGACTTTTTAGAAAAAACTTCGGTCATTTTTTGGTCCCGAAGAATTCAAAGCCGGGATTCTGGCCATTTAACGTTTAGCTATTTGCTAAATTTTGGTTCCAATCCGTTAGACCAAACAAAATGATAAACGTCAGATTCGTGAAAACAAGATTCATATAGGAAAAAGCAACAATTTTAACGTTTGCTCTAAAAGTTATGAGTTTGATATTTTTCATCCAAATTTGGTTCGTCCGTTCATTCATTTCGGGGCTCGCTCGGAACTTCGTTTGCGTCAAGCATTCTAAAAATTAGAATAGAATTGGGGGCGGATTTTTCGCACCGATTAAAAAAAACATTTTTTTACAACTCAAAAAATAGGATTTTCAGATTTTTTGACATATGTATCAGGGATGGTCGGAATTCCGACTTCCGAAGTTCCGACATTTTTTGGCCTCGGAATTCCGAGTTCCGAAATTTTAAGGAAAAAATAGGAACTTTTCGGAAATGTTACCCAACATTTTTTCAAAACAAAATATGACAATTTGTACCGATTTTGATTTTAAATACATAATGCCAAACCAAATTTAAAAATCTTTAATTTATTTTCTTTTGCAAAGCGCCCCTTATAGTTAGTCTTTTTATTAATTTTTAGTCAAAAATTGTATCATAAATTTTTGGCAATTCTAGAATTTTTTTGTATTTATTAAATTCAAATTTCATCCTTACCCCTCGGCGATGTCCTCGTCGTCGAAGTCAATAATGATGTGATTCCATTGATGACGCCATTCCCACTCAGAAGCCTCCTTTTCCCAATTGGCCCATTTCCCTTCGTCGCGGTCAATTGGACAGCGAACCAGCAGCCAGTCGAATTCATCAAGATGCCGAAACGCCAATCGCTCCCCCGTCAAATTGTTTTTCAGTTCGAATGGCACAAAGGTATCAGGATGACAAAAAAAGATGATGAAATTGACCGGATCGATTGAATTGACAAATTCCTAAAAGAATTTAAAAAAGAGAGTCCAATAAAACAAATTCAAAAAATCACCATTTTCAGTCCTTCCACTTCCAAACAACAAATGCATCCCCGCAACACCTTCGGAAGTCCATCCCCGCGGGGCGTGTGCAACCATTTGGCCACTGCYTGGKCMGAAGAAGCGCCGGCACTKTCATCGGCCGGCAACTCGGGAAAAACATCACCGGACTCGATCATTCGGAGTTTTAGGCAATCGCCGAGAAAGGCCGGAGAGAAACGGCGCAAACGGTCAAGTTCGACGGACTCCAAGTCAAATCCACAAATGTTGTCTTTGATCAATGGCCAAATCTTTTTCCAAATGATTTCCCAACTGCTGGTTTCGGCGGCGGATGTTCTAATGGTAAGATGGATCCCTTCGGAGTTTAAAAGCGGACGAATGAGTTTGAGAAATTTGATGACACTTTGGTCGATGTAACTAAAAAAAGAAGCAATAAAAGATTTGTGGGAAAACTTTTATTAATGGCTTTCAAAGAATTTTAAACCGATAATGACCTTATTTCAAGGCGTTCAAATCCAATAACATTGTCAGGAAACGACTCTTGCGGAATTGGCAGCCGACGCTCGAGTTCTTCGCCATGGTCGATTTTGACAATTTCAGCGCCATTATCGTCATCTGCGAGTAGAATTYCCAAATCGCCCAACGACCATTCCTTCGAATTGAAATGCGCGTCCACCAAAAGGTCAAAWCGATCGCTGATAAGCGCCACTTTCAGTCCGAGCAAAAGTGGCCCACAGAATTCAAAGATTTCGAACAAAAGGTCGGCACAAATGGGACTGAAAATTCGGGGATTAAATGAGAAGAATGGGTGCCGCAATTTTGAGGAGACGATATCGACATCCCTGGTATGTAGTAGAAGAGTCCGGTAAAAATAAATAAAAATTGCGGGAACTGGAATTTCAAAAAGTTGCGGGACGAGATTCCCGCATTTTTCCCGAACTTTGGCCAGTATTTTCCAGATTTCTCATAAAGGGAACGAGTTGGGGTCCGTCAAATATTTCCCCCTATCGGGMTTTGGTGTTACGTAAAAGCCCTTTTTTCTTTAATTATCGAAAATTTAAWCCGGTTCAAAACCCGCTTTAAATTCTCAAATGCTCAGTCTCAAATGCTCAGAGTTTGTTTCCGGAGCAAAAAAAATATGCCGTTCGATGGTATATATAATGATTAGGGCTGGTATTTATATGTGCTAAAAACCCCAAAAAATGCCAAAAATCTGCTAAAATATGTGCCAAAAATCCCAAAAAATGCCAAAATATCTGCTAAAATATGTGCCAAAAATGGCCAAAATCTAGTCAGTTTATGCATAAAAACCTTTAAAATTCATCTATCTTTATTAATTTTGCTCCTACAGTTGTAAATATAATATTTTTCACATGTTTTGGAAAATTTATAAAAAAATATCAAAAGTAAAAATTTTAGGGAAAATGTCGATCTTTGTGGGTGGATTTTTCGTCCAAGAAAAAGTCATTTTTTAGGGATGCTTTTTTGAAAATTTTTAAAAAGTCAATCTTTAGGGGTGAGTTTTTCGTTTTTATTGCATTTYTCTTAAGGTTTTTTTGAAAAATGGCGAAATATGTGCTAAAACTCTGAAAAAGCTTAAAATATGTCAGTAAATATGCGCTAAAAAATACCCCCAAAATATGTTTTAATATGTGCTAAAAAAGTCGCCCTAATTCAAAAATTTTTCAAAACACATTCATTTTTGCTGCGGACGCCTAGGGAACGAGTTATAGGCCCTCAAAGTTTTTGAATCAAAAGACTATAAGCACTCAATGTACTGGTGTGGCGTGTTGGTTGTGTGCTCAATCATCTTTTTGTCTGAAAGTTCGAGTAYTCTTCGATTCAACAATTTTTTTTCATTTTTTTAGCCAAATTAGACATAAAAATAATAATCAAACTGCAAAATTTTATTCAAATCAGCTTTTCGGTGGCGTGCTTTCTATAAAACGAGATCAGGAAAAAAATTTTAAAAATAATAATCACAAATTGCCAGTCAATTACGAAGAGAAAATTCTTTCACAAAATTTTATTTCAATCATGGAAAAAAGCCTGGAAAAGTGGATTTTGAAATTCTAAAAGTTGATTTGAATAAAATTTTGCAGTTTGATTATTATTTTTAGTCTAATTTGGCTAAAAAAATTTTGAAAAAAAATTGGCTTATACATCTCTTCCCAGGCGTTCGCAGCAAAAATGAATGTCACTTTGTGGTAGAAATGTGGGGGTGATCAATCACTGTGCCAAGTCATCCCGAAACTCCGCGGACACTTGGGGGCCCTCCCTTTGTAAGCTCGTAGAAATAAGGCCAAACTCACATTTCTTCCAATTGCTTCTCCACTTTCTTCGGATTGTCCGACATTTGTTTTTGTTGCAAATGAAATGACTTGTATGAATCCAATGAGCTTGAACACTGAAAATGGAATTTTAATAATATAAAAATTGGTAAAATAAAAAATCGATTCTGAGCCAGGGGGGGGGGAACAGACAAATGGCAATCGAAATGAGGCGAAGAAAAGTCTATTCGAATGATTGAGAAGCAAATGTGGGAGAAGGAGCTGTGAGGGTAGACACAAAAATCGATAACAGTTAATGGMTCGCCTGATGAGAAAGAGAAGAGAAAATTTGGCACACTTGTACAACCAATAAATAAAGGACGCGAATTGCGGGATTTTCTCAAAAATTCAAAAAGGCTGCTAATTTTAGTTAGTCTATTTTCATTTGGGAGGCCCTGGTAAAAACCTTAACACGGACGGAATTTTCCTAATCAATGATTCACAATTTTCCCCGGTTATTCACCGGCAAATTTATGTTTTTAAAGCTGATTCATATTCCACAATATTCCAAATATTTATTATTTATGCAATATTTTCGCTCTATGCTAAGGCAAAGAGTTTTTGTAGAGAATTTTGTGGGCTATCTGACAGGCCATAGCCGTGTTTTTTGAAATTTTGTCAATGCCCGCAGGCGTTTTTTACCTATTTACCACCCATTTTCATTGTATTTGGGGTTTCCGGATTTCACTTAAAGCGGGAGACGTTCAAAAAA
>MEIZ01000224.1:23582-34294 GCA_001723225.1 Globodera ellingtonae | reverse complement strand
TTATTATTATTAGAGGGTAGTGGTCACTAATTGACCTCCTCAGCTAAAGGAAGGTTGAAAAATAATAACCCCCTAGTTAGCGGTAAATGATCAAATGGTTTACTTCTTTATTCGAATCATCCAAAATCGCTTTGCCATCMGCCTCCTCTCGGACCACACTTTTCTGGTGTTTATTGCCAAATTCGATGAAAAAAATATGAACATATTCCATCCCGTTTGTAATTTCTCCGATTTTTTTTGCGTTCTCTTGTAGCTTAAAACAATAAACATAATTAGTCAGTAAATATTTAATAAAATTTATTTTTATTTTCTCAATATTACCTTTGATCGGAGAATGAAAAGTCCAAAATGGACTCGACAACGATCARTTCTTTTTCTGCTTCACGATGACGCAAATCCGGGTCCGAAAGCCAGCAACCATTGAAATGCCAAGGTGGTTTTGGCAAATTTGAGCAATTTCCATGTTGACGGCGCTCATTTTGCTTTCACTTTGGAAGCACGCGTATAGTGCCAGAGTCCTAAATTGGCAAATTGCCTAATTTTATTCCCACTTTTGTGAGACTCACTCGTTGCAGAACGATGCCGTTGGCACTTGGGCGCAAGCATCGACTTGGTCTTGTTTTGCCACTTCCGGATAATTTCCGGGTATTTGCCGTGTTCCTATTCTCTTTGGAAGTTAGCGCATGCAAAACCGTAAAGAGATGGCGCCGAAATGCTAAGCATAAATTGGGCAATGTCATCGGCAAAGTCAATTTGCGTGCAATTGATGTCAAAATGGTCCACATTCTTTTTCATTGACGCCAAAGGATTGGGCTTAATATTCGGGCGTTAAAATATTTATTTAAATTTCAAATATATTAATTATTCTCGTCAATGTAGGGTTGGAGCTGGGGGGCGGGGAAACGCGGGGTCACCGGCCATTCTCATCCCCGTCCCCCGATTTGGTCGTGCCGAACTGGGGATCCCCGGTTTGCCCGGGGATCCCCGGCCCCCGGCTCCAACCCTACGTCAAAGTTTCCGAATTTGGGAATTTATTTGTTATTTTAACACAAGTCACCGTTGTTGAAATGACTTTTGTTGAAGTTTTCTCAGTTGAAGTGGCCATTGGTTTTTCCGTTGGGTGTTCCCATTTAGCAACACACTTAAAAAAATGATATTAAGTTGTTGAATTAATAAATAAGTATTTTTAATTATTTAAAATCATTTGAATATTTACTTCCGGTGATTGGGAAAAATGATTCTCACCGTTTTTTTGCACAATTTCTCATCCTTTTCCCCAATGGTTCGAAGAATTTCCATTGCGGCAATTTGAAGTGCCATGCCATCGCAATCTTTCATAAAAGCACCAAAACGGAGTGACTTCAGAAACTCCTCTCCGACAGATTGGCCAATCGCTGACAAAGCTTAATTGAAAATAAATTCTTTTTGTGATTTCAAAGAACCTTTGGTAATGTTGATGTCCAGCAAAATGGGATGCCCCGGTAGCTCAGTTGTAAGAGCTGCCCACGGATTGGGTGGAGGTCGTGGGTTCGAGACCCACCCAGGGTTACTTTGCCTATTCTTAACCGTGAAAAAACCTTAACAYGGACGGAATTTGCCCTAATCAATGATTCATACATAATTTCCCSCGTTATTAAACACAGACGACAACTTCATGTTTTTAAATCTAATTCATATTCACAATTTTTCTCAATATTTGCGCACTCTGCTAATATTTTTGTGCGCAGGCAAAGAGTTTTTGTAGAGAATTTTGTGGGCTATCTGACAGGMCATAGTCGTGTTTTTTGAAAAATTTGATCCAACCACTAAGCTCTAACTCTTTTTTCCGATGAGTGGCATCGACATGCACAATAGTTTTCTCTTCTCTTTCTCATCAGGCGAGCCATTAACTGATCGATTTTTGTGTCTACCCTAACCGATCCATCGCCCATAAATTCAAAGGTGTTTTCTCCCCTCTCCCACATTTGCTTCACAATCATTTGAATAGACTTTTCTTCGCCTCACTTCGATTCCCATTTGGCTGTCCTCCAACTCCTGGCTCAGAATTCGATTTTTTATTTGGAATTTCTATCTTATCAGGGGCTGGCTCGGCTCCGAATAAAATACTACCAATCGATTCCYCTCGTTGAGCTGAGTAAGAATCCGTAAAAAATTTCTTGCTGGAAAAAATTATAAAGAAAGTTATGGCTCCTCAAAGTTGGCCAACAACCATAGGGGGGACCCCCGAAGGGGGAAAAGTTAGGCAGTAAGGTGGAAAATAGCAGTCAGAGTACCGCACACTCGACTACGGCGGCCAGTAGGTGGGACGACACTCCGGGCTCGGGAAGAAGTCCGCGCGTGACCCGACTGGGGGTCTCGCGCGCGCTCGCCTCCCAGTGGCGCACGCAACGCGTCGTTAGCGGCGCCCAATTTTTGCATATTCGTACTCAGCTCGATGTGGGGAATCGATTGATATAAAATTTAGGCGAATTTGCGTCTGTCGAAAAAATGGTGGTGCGAAGCTTGCGGCCCGAATTTTGCGGCCCGAAATTTGCGGCCCGAATTTTGCGGCCCTAATTAAAGCAAAAAAATAAAACAAAAAATGACAAAATAACAATTTTGGTAATTTATTACATTATTTTGTCATAAAAATGCAAGTAAAAGTTAATAGTCATATTGTATGAACTAGTCGCCCGGGGTGTTTCGACTAGGCCACGAGCCAAAAGACTCGCTGGAACAATTTTGATCAGTGGGAGCGACTAGTCTAGACAATATGAGCTATTAAGTTTTACTTGCATTTTTATGACAAAATAATGTAATAAATTACCAAAATTAAAAGTTATTTTGTCATTTTTTGTTTTGTTTTTTTGCTTTAATTAGGGCCGCAAAATTCGGGCCGCAAATTTCGGGGCCGCAAAATTCGGGCCGCAAGCTTCGGCTAGCCGAAAAAATTTTATTTTTTTAATTTATATCGGATATTTTTAATTTATTTTAATAAAGTTTTTGTTTACTTTGTTTTTCCCTCGAATTCGCTAGAAATGACCCCCCCCCCCCCCGTGAACTTTGAGGAGCCATAACTTTCTTTATAATTTTTTCCAGCAAGAAATTTCTTGCGGATTCGTACTCAGCTCAACGAGAGAAATCGATTGGTAGTTTTTTAAAAAAGGTGTTTTTAGGGGTATTCGGGGCGTAGAATCCGAACCCGACTCTCTTGTTGTAATTTCGTGCATTTCCAACGATTTTGAGCAATAAATGTGATTTTTGAAATTTCGAAAAAAAATTCGAATTCGGGTTGACAATTTCCGATTAAAGCCATTGAATCATTTGTTTAAAGTTTATTTAGTTGTTACTTGGGTATGGGCAAAATTTGATACTAATTTGGATAAATATTTAGAAAAATGGCTATTTCAAATTTGTCTATGACAATTTCCGATTAAATTAATTTTTCAAAATTTTATTTTTGGAGAAATAGTGTGATAAAAAGAGAGAGACAGACGGCGAGAGTAATTTGGACATGAATGCACCCCATCTAAAACATTGCAGGTTTAAATTGTTTGAAATCCATAAACTTTTTTCCTCAAAGGTTTTTTTTTGTTAAAGTTCAACATAACTTTTAGTCACATCGACGAAAATGTCATCGAATTTCTCAAAAGCATCGGCCGCCTTTTCGACTCCAACTCCGAATGATCGAGTCCGGTGATGTTTTTCCCGACTTCCCGGCCGATGACAGTGCCGATCCTTTATTCCTCTAAAGGCATTTGCCAATTCGCCCGATTCGGTCAATTTCATCATCCGTCTTTGGCAAAGAGAATGCCGTAAGTTTGCTTTTAAAACTGACCTGATCAGACCGGCAAATCCTTCTTGATCATAGGACAGATTTTTTGATCAGTCCAATCCAAATCCTCTCCCTTTTGTTCGTTTTAGCCCTGTGCGTCTCGATGATGTTTTGCTGGTCAATGGGGAAGCTGTGTATGTGAACAAATATGTGAGTTAAATTCAGAATTCTTTTTTAAATCGTCATTTTTAGCTGTTGGCGGCCCACTCGAAATATTTCCAAACGATGTTTTTTGGAGAAAACGCCCAAGAAATGCCAAACATTCAAATTGACGACCTTTCTAATGCCGTCGAAAATTGTCGTCGACTCATTTCCACAATGTATCCGCACAACGTGGAGTTGGACGGTAAAAATAATCATTTTGGCCATTTTTAGTGCATTAAAATAGCCATAACAATTAGAGCCAAAATATTCAGATAAATGTGTTGAGGGCATTTTACTGTTGGCCAAACGATTTTTGTTATTCCCCGTTTTGAAGCGTTGCGTTGTCTTTCTGTACAAAAAAAGCAAAAAGTCGGCCATTTGCAAATTCCGGTTGGCACATCAGTTTGGCATCTTTCCCCTGAAGGTCCAAAATGCAATTTTCTTGGATTAATTAAATTAATTTCAGGAGAAAATATTGAAAGAGATGCCAAGGAGGATTTTAGCGGTGAGAATTACATGGACAATCTTTCTGAACTCAACAAATTGGGTGATGGAGAAATTGAGGAGCTGAAAGAATGCCACAAAAAACTGTTTGGCTAAATGAGGGCGGGAGAATCCGATTGATTGATTTATTGAACTTGTCAATTTCGACTTTTATGACCGTATTGGCTCAACAAATCGGTAAAAGGCCTGCCTTCCGTTTAGAACAATTCGAGTCGAGTTTCGAGTCTGAAAAGCGCCGCCGGGGGTTTCGAGCGACAACCCTGGTGCACGTTAAACTGTGAAGACTGCTTGGAGTGATTTCTGGTTCTTGCATACTTTTCGACACCAACTTCGATGGTCACATCCCTTGGGACCCCGGGGCTGGGCGAAGCTTCGGCTTCGAGCTTCGCGAAATATTGTGTATTATATACTAAAAAATGCCGAAATATTAGCTAAAAATGGCAAAATATGTGCTAAAAATTAGAGATTTATGCCGGAGTTTTCGAACTTGGACGTTTGAATGCCGGTTATAAATGAAAACATTTCATTGTCTTGTTTTAAACTATGGAATTGAAAAGAAGCACCAAAATGAAGCAAAAGCTATAAATCAGGGGTGCCAGTAAAAATAAAGGACACATCTAAACAATTTATGCATGAAATCGTGCATATTTTTCGCTTAAAATAGTTTTTTTCAACAAATTTTTCTTTCGAAGCAGCAGTTTATGTATCTCGTGGCATTCAAAAATGCATTTTTTGGATATTTTGCTCCATTGCTTAACAATTTGTAAAAAATTTAAAATAAAATTTCTGAAAACTGAATTCAAAAATCGATCTTATCATACGATTTTGGTAATACAAAAACTAGCTTTAATAAATTGATACATCCTTTTGGGTATTCTATTAATATTCAGTAAGTGGTGGAAACTGAAAATCATCTCTTCTTTGTGGTGTACGTGGACGTTGCGGGGGAAGTATCGGCTTAACCTTTGATTTTTTTGTTACTCTCCCATTGTTGTTTCCAGCGTTTTGGTTTTGGTTGGTGCTACTAAAGCAACCTCCTGCGTTGGCTCCATCAGAAATAATGAAGATCATCAAAAGTAGCGAAAACAATACAAATTTTGCAAAATTCATTTCTTGAACAATTGAGGTGAAGCACACAATTATAGTAAAATGATTTCTTAATTGAATGAATGCGTAATTTCTTATTCTGTAATTTAAAAAATTGGTAGTATCGTCAATTTAGTTGGTCCCGGGGGGGGGGGTGACGGGGAAAACCGGGGATCTCTGTCCATTCTTATCCCCGGCAGGGGAGGGGGATGAAAATGCACCCCTAAAGATGGGCATCACATCAGCAGGAACTGATGTTTTGTGAAATTCCGGAACCGGCTCTTTAATTTGAAAACAATTTTCAAAAAAAAAATTCTATTTTTTCAAAAATCGATTTGTTATTGTAACTACCTTTTACCGACTTTGAAAGACATTTACATTTTGTTTTCGAAAATCATAGATGTTGAAATATAGATTAGATAAAAGCACAGAAAGAGGAGTCGATTGATATATACAATTTTTACCGAAAGGATAAGTACCAAATCCGGAAGGTCGCAAAGCCGGATTCGACCCGGATTCCGGATTTTTTAAACATTTTTTAAAAATAAGGCAAAAAACTCGTATTTCAAGTGAGAAATCGCGATTTYTGCATCTAAACAKTATTGTACTACCGTACCCCCTWCGCACGGTGCCCATGTAAGGTTGTGCATGTCAATGCCGCTCATCGGAGAAATGAGTTAGAGCGTAGCGGTTTTTTGGGATTTGTAGAGGATTTTGTGGGCTATCTTTCTCTCAAAATGGTTTTTAGCAGAAAATTTTTTTCAGCCCCTAAGGCGCTTTACAGGAATTTCTTGAAGGTTTTTAGRAAYGGGAGAGGTCAGGTGCCGCCGATATGCACCACCGGAAAAGTTGTTAAAAAATTAGACCAAAAACTGCAGAAGTTCGCCCAATTTGTTCGTTTGTGAGGGGGTGGATTTAAATATAATTAATAAATTCGCTTCTAAAATTGTTCATTTTGAATATTAGATCAAAATATGCCAAAATGCCAAGCATAATTTCGAATTTCAATAAGTTATGGGAAATCCGGAAAATTCTTTTTTCGTAGTTGCTACCGCGCAAATTTTTTTTGCAGATTCGTGGTCAGCACCCTTGAAACCACCTCATTGAAATTTCTTAACAAAAATCCCAAAATTCTTCCCGGCGACGCATATCGGCACCGTCGGGCTCTACTTACCAAAAAATTAATGATTTCTTGAAAAGGTCGGATTCTTATAGTGGGGTTGAAGTGTTAGAAATCTGAATTTTTTATTGTTTGTGTAATTTATAAATATAAACTTCAACCTGGGTCCGGATCAAAATCTGGCATTTTATGAGAAACAGCTATGCCGTAATTATGCAAACATAAGTGGAATGTGATGTATTTTCTTTAATAAATTATTATTTTTTTTTTTTTATAGTGATTTTGATTTATTTTGGATATGGAATTTGTTGTAGTCATACATATCGGCCAATTAGTTCATTACACGTCACGAATAATTATTGGGGGCTACTTTCTCTCCCCAGAGAATGCCTGTGCAAATTTTGCCGGAAGTAAACAAATCGTATTGATTATTAATATTTTTGTAAATTATAATTATTATGAGTGGGGTTATATGTAAATTATATATATTAAATGCTAAATATAACGAATAAAAGGAACCTAATTTTGAGGATTTTTACCCGATTTGGCATCGTCTAATTTAGGGATGCAGTAAACACTTTGAGAACTCCAATTGTTGAGGTAAAAAAAAATCCTAATTATGCACCGGGATTATTCAGTTTTGCGATTAAAATTTTAAAAGTAAATAAGAGACCAATTCTTGTTTTCCCGGACCTTTAGAAAAACATAAAAATGGCTTTATGAAGTTCTCTTATAAAATTGAACCAGAAATCTTAATTGTTAAAGGTCAGAAGTTTTCAAGCATTTTTGATATTTCAAAAAAAAATCCGGTTTTCTCTAAATTTTTTTATATTTAAAAAAAGATAAGAAGTATCCCTATGATTGATAATTTACCATGAAAAAAGCGAGTTTTTAAGCCAAAAGCGAGTTTTTAAGCCATTATTGTAATTTAATTTTAAAATTTGATTGCATTATGAATTTTTTCAAATAAAATCGGCACTAAATTGTCATCCCCGGCGGCAGTACCCAAACGTCCCCCGACCAAGGCTGCGTCGAAAGAAAATTTTATCGAAATCGAAATTGACTTCGAATTTTTTATTTCGCTTTTCGAAATCGAAACGAAAGAAAAAACATCGAAATTATCGAAATCGAAAGACTTTTCGAAAGAGAGGATTCGAACCTCCATCTCATTTTGGTGACGGGAAGACAGACCAATAGGCCAACAACCAAAATAGTATCACGCACGAGAAAATTCTTAAGACGTCTCAAACATTTTAATACAATTTCTCTTTCGACAAAAATTTCGAAGAATTCGTCTTTCGAAATCGAAACGAAAGAAAGACCTCGAAATTATCGAACGAAATCAAAAGGTTGCAGCCCTGCCCCCGACCCTGCATGGGATGTGGGGGTGAGACGGACCTAACAGAAAGCAGCAGACGGAGGGAGGGGATGGGAATCAAAGGCCGAGAGTCAATTAACACTAATGAGATGCCGTTATGTGTATTCGGCGACTTCAGCGATTCGCTCTGTTCGCGTCCATTATTTATAATTTCACAAAACATTTTTGTGTCTGTCCCCAACGATTCATCTCCCATAAATTCGAATTGCTGGCCCCTTCTCCACACATTTGCTCATTCGATGACACTTTTTCTGCTCTTCGGACATTTTGTCCGATTTGTGCTATGCACCAAAATATGTCGAAATATGCACCGAAAAATGGCAATTCTAGTGAACCAATTTTGCTTAAACGTAATTTTTTTTTCTGCTAACGTCTAATTGAATAGATTTAAGCTTTATCGCATATTATTTTTACATTTTTGGAAAGTTGAATAAATTTGAGAAAAGTTCTGGTGGCCAACTCATCAGTTTTCAAAAATGACTAAACATCTATATTTCTGTCTCTTATACACATCTAGATGTGTATAAGAGACAGGGGCGCAGATCCGAAGGATCGCAACTTCTGTTTTTTATCCCGAGTTTCCGGCCGATGACAATGCCGACGCTTCTTTTGAACAAACTTTGGCCAAATGGTTGCACACGCCCGCGGGGATTGCCTTCCGAAGGTGCTCATAACTGAACATTTTTGGAGTTGGCCAGAAAATGGAATTTTTTCGATCGCTGATCAACGCAACTTTCAGTCCGAGCACAAAAGGGCCACAGAATTTTAAGACTTCGAACAAAAGATCGGGGCAAATGAAACTGAAAATTCGGAGATTAAATAAAATGAATGGGCGCAGCAAATAGACAATTTCCCGTTTTGTTAAAATGGTCAAAAAAGGAGAAAATTTCCTCGTTAAGGCGGAAATGGCGTGAAACCCATCGAAAATTAAAGACTTGATTCCGGTGAGGGCGGGGGATTCCCCGAAGCCCGTAGAAATAAGGCCAGACTCACATTTCTTTCATTCGTTTTTCCACTACCTTCGGGTGGTCCGACATTTTTTGTTGTTGCAATTGAAATGACTTG
This sequence comes from Globodera ellingtonae, assembly GCA_001723225.1. Lineage (NCBI taxonomy): Eukaryota > Metazoa > Nematoda > Chromadorea > Rhabditida > Heteroderidae > Globodera > Globodera ellingtonae. The sequence continues at coordinate 25,183 of MEIZ01000224.1, read as the reverse complement.
TATGAATCCAATGAGCTTGAATTTCATTTTTTCACTTTTCAAATTTAATAAACTTTTAAGTACCAACCAAAGCCGAATAGAATAACTGGGGAAGTAGAAACTTATGGGGTGCGTTGATTTCCAATTTACTCTCGCCGTCTGTCTCTCTCTTTTTAGCACACTATTCTTCAAAAAATAAAATTTCAAGAAATTTAAAAAAAAAAATTTAGATGGGGTGCGTTTATGCCAAATTATTCTCGCCGTCTGTCTCTCTCTTTTTAGCACACTATTTCTTCAAAAAATAAAATGTTCAAGAAATAAACTAAAACAATCACGGGGGGGGGGCTCATTTCTAGTGAATTCTAGGGAAAAAAGAAACAAAAAACTTTATTAAAATAAATTAAATATCCACATTAATTTAAAAAAATAAAATTTTTTCGACAGACGCAAATTCGCCTAAATTTTATATCAATCGATTCCCCTCATCGAGCTGAGTATGAATATGCAAAAATTGGGCGCCGCTCACCATTTTGAGCAAAGTTACAGCCCATCAAAATTGGCCAAAAACAATGAAAAATTATAAAAATAGTGAAGATTTGAAGGCATTTTTAGAGATCAAATAGCTGAAATGTTAAGAAGAGAAATTCACGCGCACGAAGCGAGAATTAATTATCAAAACGAGTGCTATATTTTATGCACAAACAAAAAAGAAATACCTATTCATAATATACTTAAAAATTTACAAAAAGGGACGCCTACAACACCGCCGATTCCCAGGACGTCTCCGTTCCAAGTACTAAGGAGGCCCAACGTTGCTTAACTTGCCAGATCGGACGGGTTGGCGTGCTTTCAACGTGGTATGGTCGTAAGCGATGCTCTAGTGAGGGAAGCCAACCAAATGTGTCACTTTTCGTCCCTTCTTATGGGTGCGTTGATTTCCAATTTACTCTCGCCGTCTGACTCTCTCTTTTTAGCACACTATTTCTTCAAAAAATAAAATCCAATTACTCTCGCCGTCTGACTCTCTCTTTTTAGCACACTATTTCTTCAAAAAATAAAATTTCAAGAAATTTAAATAAAACAATTTTTAGATGGGGTGCATTCATGTCCAAATTACTCTCGCCGTCTGACTCTCTCTTTTTAGCACACTATTTCTTCAAAAAATAAAATTTTCAAGAAATTAAACTAAACAATTTTTAGATGGGGTGCATTCATGTCCAAATTACTCTCGCCGTCTGACTCTCTCTTTTTAGCACACTATTTTTCAAAAAATAAAATTTCAAGAAATTTAAAAAAAACAATTTTTAGATGGGGTGCATTCATCTGACTCTCTCTTTTTAGCACACTATTTTTCAAAAAATAAAATTTCAAGAAATTTAAAATAAACAATTTTTAGACTTAGAACTCTTAGAATAAGGAATTATCACTAACTCTCAGATCTAAGATTTAGAACTCTTAGAATAAGGAATTATCACTAACTCTCAGATCTAAGACTTAGAACTCTTAGAATAAGGAATTATCACTAACTCTCAGATCTAAGATTTAGAACTCTTAGAATAAGGAATTACACTAACTCTCAGATCTAAGACTTAGAACTCTTAGAATAAGGAATTATCACTAAC